>JAQQZT010000015.1:8799438-8816905 GCA_030068275.1 Clarias platycephalus | reverse complement strand
CTATGTAAAGCACTTTGAATTACCATTGTGTATGAAATGTGCTATACAAATAAACTTGCCTTGCCTTGCCTTGCCTATATAAGATATCAGTGTGTTAGCTGCTAACGGTATACTGTTGTTTAAACCTCCTGATGTAACATCACACACATCATACGTATGTCTGAACACGTCAGAAATCCTTTCCATATTTGGTGGGGCTCACACTTTCAACCATAGATCCCTTTTAGAACCAGATACTAGTGGTGACTCGAGGAACTGCACATTTAAGCACTTCTGCGTTGGACATGTTTTTCAGAACCGGAAGTTGCCCCTTGCTTTCACACACTGATCTTTTCTCACCCCGGCACTGTTCCACTGATTCCATCCGCGTTCCTTTCATACAGAACTTCGAGGCGCAACAGCGAGACACCAGTACGATATTCCCACGCTTAACAGGTTGAATGAAAAGGGCTCGATATTAACTGAGCCCTGCCCACTTCTCACATCTCATGACTGGTGCTCTGGACTGGATTTGATTTCTGTCATGTGGAACTTTTAGACACTAAATCTAACATTTTACAACGACTCTTAATTAATGGTAATGATAATTAATTAGAAAGTGCTGATTTCTTTAGGTCACTGTTGAAATATCTTTAAACACTTAGAGCAGAAGATCAACAGTAAAAAATATAAATGTTACTGGAAAATGTACTGTTATTTTTTTTTTCTCTGTTTAATACACATTGCTAAACAATCACGTAAAAATCCAGCCGAGTTTTTGTGATTGCCACTGCCAGCAAGCAGTCCCCGACTGCACAGCTGATTATTACACCCTCCTGTACGCTTCTTAAACTTCAACTGGTAGAAATGCTCATTTTCTGTTTTTGGGGCTGTTGGTTCTGCACAATTAATTCTATCCCAATTTGTTGTATAAAATGGAAAATTGCAACCAAAAAAAAAATCAATATTGCACAAGCTTAGCTCGAACCTTTGTAAAATGTATTATGACACTTCCTTGCGAGTGCTTTAACACTCATAGAGTGTAGTGGATTATAACCATGACAAATAACAATTTGTGCATTAAGTTTACTGTAGCAAAGTTCAATAAAGGTCACAAAATCATCATTACTCATCCTTCATATTTAAGTGCTCCAGATGAACGAGTCCCTGAGCACATTTTATTGGCTGCCACATGCTGTGGTGAGAAACAGCATTAATCTGGATCGTACATTTTGCATTTTGTTTGTATTTGAAAGATGCTACAGTAGCTGTAGACCTCTTACAGCTGACATCACAGCATTTTTCCTCTATGGCCTCACCCAATTCTGGATGGCAAAAGGGACGTTATTTACCAGATGCCAGTGCCAATAACTCACATAGAAAACCAGTCACAGGAGCACTTTCATCTGAACACCTGATAATGTTGGCATCTTAAACAATACTTTGTCTCCTTAGTAATTACTTTTCTGTCATTCTGAATTGTCTGTGAACCGTCCATGTTGTGTTTCATGGGCTGCAAAGCTAACTAATACAAGGCTGAATTCCAAATCCCTTTCTAACTCTTGATCAAGTGCACTACTTGATATACTGTATGGGACAATGGATTGTACGCCGTACGCACTAGTTTTCCATTGTACTCTATTTGGAATTTAATCCCGGAACAGTTATTTATAGCTATTAATTAGAATATTCAAAGGTCAGTATTGGTTAACGCTACCTGCATATACGGTAGTTTTGTGAAGGGGAAAGCACAGTATATTCCATAGCATCGTCTCATTTACAACAGAAGCCCTGAATGAGCTAACGCTAGGAAACGTCACCAAATCCAGGAGAAGTCATATACTTGGATACCGTCTGAGATTTCAGAATTTACAAGATTTCAATTTCCCCATATTATGTTGCTATTTTATTTGAATCATTCTTCGGTACTACGATTTTATTTATCATATATTTTTCATACTTCCTCTTAAAAAAACCCCAATATTTAGTGTTGCTGACTTTTTTTAATCTTAACCCAGAAAGTTGTTAGATAAGATTTGATGGAAATGTCAGGATTTGTGGTAGAGGGAAAGCGTATAAGCCTGTATAACATCCTTGATCTTAGTTAAATACACATTTATATTATGGTTAATGTAACAGTATTATACTGGTAGGAATCCTCTCATATCCTGTAAGTATAACCAGCGTATTTTGTGTGTGTGTATGTGTGTGTGTGTCCCATCCTCTGTTCCAGTAAGTTGTTTTTTTTATTGCATTTGGAAGTGAGTGTTATGTGAGTGGGTGCTGGTGAGAGACGCACACGGAATCATCACACAATAGTAACAAGGTGATTATTATTGCACTCAGTTCGCAGTTGGAGACAATATCGTTATAATTTAGACATTTCGCTCCAAAACAATGAAGGCAAATAGCAGTGATTGGATGAGCCTGTTAAGCCCTTTGCCATCAGCGAGACGTGGCGATAGAATAGAAAGGCTGATTTATAGCCCTGCCTTAACTGCCCTCTGAACAAACTGTATTTGTCTTTTCTTTTATCCCTCACTGGCATTTGTGCTTTTTACCATTCCGCCTTGGAGAGAGGATCAGGATGGCTGTGGACTTTATTGGGTAGTTAAAGTCTTAATAAAGCTCACCATCATTCCTATAAGCCTTTGAAATTCGACTTTTTTCGCAAGAAACCCAAAGCCTCCTGCTAACCATGCGCTCTCAGACGTCTAAGATCTTATTGTTTTTTTTATTATTATTAACATCGTGCATTCAAGTCTTCTTTCTCTCTGGCTTCTCACTCCATTTAAAGTGTAACAAGTGTGTTTTTTTAACTGGGAGCAAACAGTATTGATGGCAGAACTGTGTCACGGTTTAATATTGCATGCGAATTATTGGTTGTTGACTAAATTATAGCTTGTTTTGACTGACAGGTGTGAAATTCGAAATGTGGTCTTTCTCATCAGGATTTATTGTGACGTGCGTTCTGAGATTCTTTTCCCCTCACCACGATTGCTAAGAGTGATTATTTTAATTTCTTGTCGCTTAAAGCAGTCAGTTCATTGTTCTCTCAACTCACTCAGAACTTTGAAAGTTTGCATAAAATTGTGCAGGGAAAATGAAAAAAAAAAAAAAAAAACAGCAACAAAAAAACTAGCCGAAAGTTAATTTATAGGTTTTTTTTTTTTTACAACCTTTTTACCACTTTAATTCATTTTAAATTTAGAAACCCACTAGACTTTATTAGTGACAAAGTACATTAAGAACAATGAATCGAAGGATCACCTGAGACTGCGACTGATCAATATTTAATTTTTGGCATTTTACCAAAATAAGCTTTTTTTCTGACAAATTCTGTCTTCTGCATTATGATTGGTTATAAGGATTTGTCTTCTTTCATGACTGGGTCACTCAAAAAAAAAAAAAAAAAAAAACAGCAACAAAAAAACTAACAAAAAAAGCTAATTTATATATTTTTTTCTACAACTTTTTACCTTCATTTTAAATTTGGCAAACCATTTTTGTTCATGGTTCTGGCATGATTGTGTTATTTGACATTATATTTGTAATAATAACATGCAATTTTTGTCAATTCTGAGATTTTTATTTAAGTTTTTATTAGAAACTTTAACAAGCAGATCCTTACCTTCAGACGTCTTTGCCCTCTCCATTTCTTCAAATTAGATAATGTAGATTAAATGAAAGAAACGGAAACACAAGTGACAGGCTGCAAAGTGTCTAAAGGTACAATTGAAAAAATGGTTGATTATGTAACAATCTCAGCAGCAACCTCATTTCCCCTCTTGTCTGTTCTAACCCATCAGCATTCAGCATCACCAGTATACTAATCACCTGCTTGTTTCTCACTGGCTCATGCCTTAAATTAGATGTTTTTTATGTTTGAATGATTACTGGGACACTGTGTGGCTTAAAAAACTGAACACAACTCCTCTGAAACTGGTTGGGTATGGGGACTGAATTGAAACTGAGAGACAAAACTTAAGACTACATTAAAAATACAGGAACATCTGGCGCAATACTTTTGCACAGTACTGTATTTGCCAAGTTTGACCAAGATGTTGTATGTATCATTGATTTTTAATCTTTTTATTCCTGTTAGAACAAAAACAAGTGAACTCCAGTATATAAAAAAAACTTATATTCACAAGACTTTACCTCGCTGACACACTTTCTGTGCTCTCTTCTGTGTCCTCAGATGAACATGGACATTTGAAAATATACCTGCCCAAAAAGCTGCTTGAATGTCTACCAAAATGCTCCTCGTTGCCAAAAGAGAGACACCGGTGGAACACGAATGAGGTAAGGTCACCTCTCCCTGCCATCTGCTGCTGTCATTTTTTTTTATACCGCTGCTGACCTTATAGAAATCACACCTCTTTATTTTAAGCTATGCATCTGACAGAAAGTGTTCCAGAGGCTCTGCACACATATTGAGAAAAAGCAGGTGCTGATTTCTGTGTCACACAGGGATGCATCGATACCATGTATGAGCACATGTATTCGATACTGATACTACTGATACTGAGTCAAAAATGGACATAATGAATAAGGGACATTATGGCACATTTTTATTTAGCTCTGTTTATCTTTCTCTTGTTTGAATCGTGGTCTTGAAAAGCACACAAGTGCATGTTTTTGCACATAACATGGCTAGGCTTGTTCAGGATTATGTTAGTGAGCTGATCTCATATAGTGTGTACGGCTACATGTTGTTCGTTTAACTTCAGAAAAATCCTTCTGTACAGCTCTAGGTAATGCTTCAGTGTCTTTGTCACGTCACAATTCCTCATTGTATTTCCTGATCAGTAAGAACAACTCACTGTTATCCCAGCAGAAATTGGTTGTCGAAACGTTGTGGTAGCGTTTCTTCAGCAATTTTAGGAACATTAGGACAACACTTGTATTAAGTTGTTTTTGAAAGTTAAAATTACTTGGATCGATATGATGTCACAACAACGATAATGATAGCCACTAACACAGTGTTGCACAAACAATACTAAATAAAACAAAAATGATGGCCTGAGCAGGACCTGAACGTCAAAATCCGTCCCCGAGATGAAAGCAATACTTGCGAGCCACTGGACCACGAGGGAACATGCTGTTGTTGCAAGTACACGTGGGCACATCACAATAAGCATATTGGACAACAGCAATTTACCAAAATATTAAATTGGAAAGGAGCCAAAAGAGAAGAAAAAAAAAAAGCATTTAAGATATGTGCAAACAACATACTGTGTTACAGAACAATAATTTGGGAGCTAAGATGTACCTCGTGGTAATATGTCTGAAAGAGAATGAAACAAAGATGTAATATTGCAACACTAAGAGATGACATGAGATATACACGCTGTGCGCGGGAAGCTGTTGTGTCTCTGTTGTGAATTCTAAACCCTGTTAGAAACTTAAGGGACCATTAAGATGAACGGATGCTAATCGGCGTAAATGCTCCAAATAAAGGTTATAAATTTAGTTGGTTTAAAGGTTGTATTTGCAGTGCTGTGTTTGGGTCAGTAATTCAGCATCATTTTATGAAAGTCATTCTAACTTCTAACCTTGCTACACAATGTTGCCCCAACGAAGGACCTTATCACTCCAAATTATTCTCGCTTATTTTCACTCAGCTAGCATTGCCTGTAGTCATTTTTTTCCTGACGTACTGCATTGGTTTACTATTTGCATTGTAACAAAACGCTCAATAGTGCAGTCACATCCATTAGGTTCGCGTCGGAGCCTGATGTGGTATTCGAACAATTTTGTGCTCGTGTTAATACAATGAAATGAACACGGTATTGAACAGGGACCCGATTGTAGTATCAGCATCAGTGCATCCCTCTTATCACAATATTAGTCCTGAAAGCCTGCTATTGACACCTAATGAGCACAGCTGCATTCGTTGTCAGTGTGTGAAGATAGACATCATTTTGCCTTCGCAGCGTTGTGAAACGTTTCGGTGCTTCACTCAGCGTAAAGCAGAAAACTCATTAATCATGTGAAGAAGTGTACCGTACGTATTTTACATACTGTGGAAAGACGTATACTAGTACGCACGCATGTGAAATTTCAATAGATGTATGTTTTTGTTCTGATCCTCCGAACAGCAGTTTTCAAGTTAGGACTACATCATACAACTTTCTCAGCCATCTGTTTCAGCCATTTTTATTAACGTTACCACTATAAATAGACTCTGGCTTTATTTATAGAAAGCAATAACATATGGTTTTGGCTGCATTAGTACACACTGTCAGATCTCTTGCTACCGCTCCTTGTTTGGCCTGGAATGCGTGCTTTGTCTTTGTATCAAACGAGATTTCCCTCAACGTGTAATGCCGAATCTCTTTTTGAGCCTTTAAAATCTATAGAAAGTTCATTCGTTGTTTTTTGTCTTTTTTTCCCCCTTAAACGGCAGACTCAGCGTATCTCGAATCTTGACTTTTCTTTTAAACATATAAAAGATGATTTGCTGTGAAATACGCCTCGTAGAGGATTTCGACATAAAGCTCAGTCTTACGGTTTATCTCCTTAATATTGTAGTCAGCATGCTATTTTACACACAGCCGTGCCCCTGCAGAGCAGCCGGGCTATCTTAAAAGTGCAAAGCCCTAAAAATCTGCATATGAAAATGCACTTTAAGTGCGTTTTATCAAAGTCGGAAGGTATTTCACACACAATGTATCAAACAAATAGGAAAAGATAAGAGCGCTTTCAGATTTTGTTTGCCGTCGAACATGAAAATGCTCACTGTTTGTTTGGGACCTCGTGAAGAAGAAGAAGAAGAAGAAGAAGAAGAAAAAAAACAGACGCAAGTCGCAGTTTGTCGCTTGTCCTTGACCTGTAGGCCAGCCATTTTAAATTAGTTCATTTCTCTCCGTCGGGCTACTTTATCGTTTAATGGAAATGAGACAGTGTTTTGCTTGATTTTCACATTTTATTTATTTGTCGCTCATGTCCCTGTCTGCTATTGCGGTTTCGCTTTTCCCTGCGCCGCTCGACCGGGAGATTGAAACTAAGCATTATTCAGCTGCTTAAACCCGGTGGGATTTTAAATGATTGCTATTGCACACAATTTCTCAGCAGGAATTCATAAACTCCGCGCTTACTGAAGGTGTGCCATTTTTTAATACAATACAGTTGATCCATGTCGCTTTAGCACATTAAACGACAGGCAGCAGTATCGTCAAAGGATACAACCCTTGGCGGTTTGTGTTTTTTTTTTTTTTCCTTTTCTTTCCTTTTTTTTTTTGCATCATAATTCATGAAGTTTTTAAATGGCTCTCCTCTACTTTTTAATGAACGTTGTTCTCCTGAGAAGGTTGTTAAAGGGGGTGGGTGAGGTGTGTGTGGGGGGATGAGTAGTGTTGTGGTGGGTAAGCCTACCTCCCTGGAAATCATAAAGCCTGCCACCGGCTCGTACATAACTCAAATGTCACTCTCGCATCAATTTCAGCTCTGCCAAAAGCCCCCGGTGACAAATCACTGCTGCGGCCCTCTTAAAGGGATATTTATGAATTGAATACACTACTTCATCCCGTGGTGTATTCTTTATGGAGTGACAACCATGTTTTTTTTTCAGTGGGGTGAGCAGAAGGAAATGAATGACAATGCCGGAATAGAGACTGAAAGCTCAAGTCTTAGACCATTTGTGTATCTTGTCTGGAGTAACTGTAAATGTTTCCTTAACGTCGCTTGTGTTTTGTTTAACACGTTGGCTTTGTAATGCAAACCGAGGGGTCGTTTGCCTGTAAAATAATACACGACTTTGGATATACACGTCATCGGGTTCTTGCAGTCTCACAAAGACGATCTTGACAATCAGTTAACAAGTTCCTAATTGAAGCTGATTATGTAACATATTTGACCGGCGGTGTTGCGCTTGCAGTCACAATTAATTATTCCTATTTTTTTAATTGATTAAGGATGTCTTGCATGCTGGCGGGGGCGAATTGCTGGCGGACACATCTTTGTAGAGTCCGTCAAGCCGTTTATAACGGAAATTAAATCACAGGCGCCTCATTACAGGCGCCTCATAAGGATGGAGAAAACTAGTAGTATTTTTCAGCATCGCATTAAAGAGCATTTAATATGTTGTCAAGTGCCCTTTAGATTAATGTCAACTTATCACTGATGGATGCTTGGAGAGGGCTGCGACTCATGCCA
Source organism: Clarias platycephalus (assembly GCA_030068275.1). Lineage (NCBI taxonomy): Eukaryota > Metazoa > Chordata > Actinopteri > Siluriformes > Clariidae > Clarias > Clarias platycephalus. The sequence continues at coordinate 8,808,766 of JAQQZT010000015.1, read as the reverse complement.
CGGAGGCAACCTAATTCTTATGTGGCGCACATCAAGCGAGGCGGTAGCATGGGAAAGCGGGGAGTCAACCTTCCCCAAAACCAAGGGCATTTCTCTTTTATGTTCACCAGACACACACCAGGGCTGGAGTGACTCACTGATGGCAGGCTGAGAAGGATTAAGGAGTCTCTTGTTGCTGCTGATGGTGTGACTCTTACCTAAAGTGACAACTCATTTATTCTCTGCATATTCCTCCTGCCTGTCCTGCATCCCTAATGCATCCTTGTTTTTCTCCTTGCTTGAAATTTAAAGTGTCTTAACATGCAAAAGGGAGCCACTGCTTCATTTTAAACTTGTAATGAAGAAATGATGGCTTTGTGTTTTTTGGGTAGTTGATGCCTGAAAGTTATGCGCTGTAGTTTCTTACAGTGCGTGTATCTTTGTTTAGTGTATGGTGACGTGCTGAATCTTTATTTGGAATATTTTGGAAGAAGATTGATGCACCAGACTAGTGATGTAATCGTTGCTAAAGTGTAGTGACGTTTACTTCAATTATATTGTATAACCAGACGATTTAAACTGCCCTCATTTCATTGAGGAACAACTCAGGGTAAAATGTGATTGCCTTGTCTTGCCCGACACTGACAACTTGGTGATGATGACATTTAAACTCATGACCATTCGCTTCGTAGCCTAGTACCTTTGGTGCTATGCCAGTCCACAACGCCAGTCTTCTTCCTGCTAGTAATAAAATGAGAGACATATGAACCTAAAATGATTTCCAGAAATATTTCGAAATGTTTTGATATAAACTAACTGTACCTTGAAGCCCTGTCTCCTTTTCTCACACGCTCTGCTCAGGATCAAGGGGCAACCTCCGGATCTCAAAAAATTACTTTTTACTTTTTAATTAGTCAAGCACGGTGCCAAAATGTGCTGTTCTTCTAATAGCCACTAGGAGCTGGATTCAAAAGGGAGTCAATCCACATAGAGCCCCATGTTAGTATGAACAATGACAAATATGTCTGCTGCCTGGTACCAAAAAAAAGAAAAGAAAAAATTTTGGGCTCAATATCTAGATTTTAATGTGACAACTGCATGGGGTGATTTAAAAAAAAAAAAAATCTAATTAGTCAGATAAAATTTTATTACCCAATAACATTATGAAATGAATGATGGAGTTCAATCAAATGCAAAACAATGTTTGCATTTAAATTAATGTTATCCACATTAGCTAAAGCTAAGCTTGTGGTAACTGAGGTAAGTTGGCGTGTTCCAACCAACAGTCAGGCACCATTTAGCCCATGTGCCCATTTATGCAATAATTAGATGTTGACGTCCAGAGCTTCCACAGTCTTCAGAAATCCTGTGGATGACATCTCAGAAGGTTTATCCAGTTCTTAACCACTCCATGCTCAGGATTCATGGGGAGCTGTCGATGGAGGACCTTTTTAGTTGAAAGTTTTGTTTCTACTCTAAAAGAGACCTTAAAAAGATAAATATTGACAAAGTGTCAGATCTAACTTTACACTTTACTAACAATTTTAATATTAATAGTTAGAAAGTGATTAAAAGCACTGATTATTTAGTTTCTTTTTCCCTCTTCAGTGCTCAAGCAAGTCCAGACAATTTAAGCGGCTGTCCAACACTGGCCATTTAGAATTTGATTTGTAAAAGGATTATACTGCGTTATGTATTGCTTTATTATATTTTATGTGAGTTTCTTTGATACTGAGTATTTTTTAAGTTGCTACAACTGACCTCACAATCAAATGTGAAATAGATTTTGTTTTTGAGTTTTATTATGTTGAGAATAATATGTGCTAGTAATAATAGGTCAGGCTATGAGGGCTGTGTAGTGCATACTTTCATTTCCTATGGAAACTTAACTGTTGCAAAAAAATAAGAGGATGCTGCCTTTTTTTTTTTTATTAGTTAATGCTAAACTGTTTATATTCACTGTGCTGCTAAAAGGCTACTGGTAAACTTTTAAGGAGGAACGATTTTCTTGCATGTTTCTCCAAATCACACCAGTTGTGAACCAATCCCACCTTAAATTTCAATATGACGATTTAAGCCATTCCATTTGTTTTTACTTCTCTTGCATGACAGATGCTTTACTGAATCTTCAAGTGCTTACCAAAATGTTTATGAATGATTATTATTATTATTATGAAAACATTCATTATTCATTGCATTCCTGGCGCACTCTGGTACAGTAGAACTACACCTACAGTATGATCACACTCCACAAACGGACCAGAGAGGTCAAAAAGGCAGTCTGGTGGAGAGACTGTGTACATGGCAGCCTTTTACCATTCACTCCTTTTCTTGGAGACGTTTGTACAGTATATGAGTCACGACCATTATGATTCATCCATGTTTTTCAGATTTTTCCTAATTCCCCTTTACAGAGCAGGAAAATGTGCAAGAATACATCTCAACCAGAAACGAGACACAAAATCCATATCAAAATATAACAGAAAGCAGAAAGAGAAGTAGCAAAATTGGGTAAGTAGGGAGGCGGTTAGGAACTTTGCTTTTAAATTGTCATTAGGAGATTAGGAGGAAATCTAGGCCAGAGCCTAGCAATTTATTTAGTAAAAAAAAAAAAAAAAAAAATCCAAAAGCACTGCACTCTTTTATAACAGAATCAGTATTGTTACAGCATTATTATCACAGTCTGAGAGATATTATGGTGCCTAATTATAGCGGCAACCTAACAGAGCTAATGATGAAGAAATTCAGAGCTCTTTTCGGACCTCTTAGGGTCCAAACCATTTTATAGATTACAGCATGTTCCTAATTGTCCCATTGCATCCTATATTTGGTTTAGTATGTATGTAATGATTTATGAATAAACCTTCTTAGAATCCTATTTCTCGGGTTCCTTTAGTTGCAAGTTAATTTATCAGAACCTTTATTCTACGTGCGTTTCTAATGAGAACAAATCGTATTCCAGAAATTGAAGCGACACAGCAAGGGTATTCATTGACAAAGTTAACGATCATATGGAATGTTGAATGTTTAGAAAAACTGGAGTCCTAGAAGAATCTCTTAAAATGATCTCACCAGTGCTATTATGGGAAGGACCCATTATGTATTAACTGTCCAATTTTGCATTGAAGTGTCACTTGTGTAAGCAGAACTGTATAAGAATACTAATGTAGTGTCCTTTCATTTGACTTGATGTAAGGGATTAGGGTATGTTTTGGTATGAACTGCCATGCCAAAGTATACAGTAAGTGAAGAAGAACAGGAGCTGAGCTACCGAACTTCGCAATGGCCTGCTTGTCATTTAATATCTCGTCATTAGAGACAGTTCTCTCAATATTGCACTGGCATGATATGGTGCTTTAGTGAGCCAACGTGGCACTGGAGCAGCCCTTGGAGAGAGCTGGGCTGAGAGGACCGCAATCTTCCGGTTACACACTTGTCCGGTCGCTCCGATCCAGTGATAGGGTTCTGGTTACAAGAGGAAGCAGAAAAAGGAGGAAAAGAGAGAGGATTGGAACACCAAGCCAGAAACTACTACATTCCCCTTACCAAATCACAGAAAACACGATCCCTCTCATGAGAGGAGACGTACCTGCCAGTGAAACGCATTTACTCTGATTATTTAGAAGAACATCCTTCCGTGTCTGTGTTATGAATACGAGAGCATCTCGAACAACCCAACGAGCTTCATGCTATCGATTGATCAGAGCTTTAATGTAGCTGCCGAAAGGTCAACTTTCACAACTCTAGGTCTAAGCTTTTATACAAAAGAGCTTTGTGTTTGATATCTGTTCGTTCTTCTTCAGCGTTTTTGTTTTTTTGTCTTCCTTCCGTCTCAGGAATCCATGTAGCAGTCATCTGTGTACATTATGTCCTCTGTTCCTTGGAGAGATAATGACTGGTTTCTAAGCATTTATTAGAACAAAACAGTGAGAAAGATTTTGTAATAAAAATGAAAATGACATTTGTGTGTTGTAGAAAGGTGTGTTCGTTTTGAATACCAGCAAGGAGCACCATGTAATATTACTTGTTCTTCTGCGCAAACAAATCTCTCGCTCGATGTCGAAGCCAACAGCCGAAGTCACTTTCATGCCCCAGGGGTCAAATCACGATTACGGTTATGCATGCACCTATAACATGCCTAAACAAATTTGAAAGTCCTGAAATGTAGCACCACTCCTGACTTTCTCTGCTTCTCCCTTCAACTTGCCTGGGGAGCGATGTCAGGGCATTCCTTATTCGTTTTAATATTCTGATATATATACTGTCCTGACATTCTGGTATTTACTTCCTGTTCAGATAAGCCATGCTCAAATAGGTATAATAACTGCAAAACCTGTTGCAGTATTTCTATACTTTCATCTTAAAGAGCAGTTAAAGGTAGTGGTAGATCTGTACGATCCATAGCAGACTGTCTGCTAATTAAAGGTTTCTCTATATCATTTTATGTTCAACTAAACTTTTTGTTTCCTCCATTTACTAGTTCACGGAAATATCAAAAACTCCCAGATCAGCCATTTCTTGCTTAAGTGCCACTGACTATAGATAATCTTTGATTGCTTGCCATTGTTTTCTGTAGTTTATGAGTTTCCTGAAGTTCTTCAGGCCTGAAATTCCATTATGCTTCAGTTGGAGTACGGCAGCTGAGATGCTGAGAAAATGGCAAGACTTTGCAAACAGCAGGGGAGAAGGAACAGGGTATAAATAAGTCCACTAAATGAGTCCCAGGTGAATGATATAATGAGATGCAGGTGCCGGTGGCTAGTAGGACAACAATACCAAATGCTGAGAGCCTGGGACAGGAGGAGAAATGGCAGGAGGCATAACAGCTATGTACAGGAGTCACTTTTAGAGCGTTCTTTTCCCAGTTATAATCTTGCATTGTGGCTTTTTTTATGCAGAACGGCTTATTGCATACATAGTGGAAGCTCTAAAATACTGCACTGTGAATTAAAACAACAGCTAAACTACACCGCCTGGCAAAAAAAAAAAAAGAAGTTGTTGTTCTAGAAGGGTAAAATTATCGGTCTGCATCAACAACAAAAAGGGGCATTGGTGGCTTAGTGGTAGTTTCTTGTCTGCCATGCGGAAGGCATGGGTTCGATTTCCAGCCACTGGATGCAGTGCTGGTCCCAAGCCAGAATAAAATGGGAGGGTAGTGTCAGGAAGGGCATCTGATGTAAAAACCTGTGCCAAGCTTGGATGGTCTGCTGTGACCTCTTGTCGGGAGCAGCTGAAAGACCAACAATCAAGCAACTTGTTTTGAGTTTGAGAAGTGTCTACCTCATTGTTAAAACTTTGAAGAATAGTGATGAATCATTGACTTCATGGATGGAATGTGATGAGAAAAAGAATCATGTTAGGGGATGGCTTAAATGCTTGGTCATGTGATCTGATGAGCCCAGATTGACCCTATTCTAGAGTGATGGGTGCATCAGGGTGAGAATGTGAGCACATGAAATGATGCGTAGTATTGTATTGTACAAGCTTCTTGAGACAGTGTTATCATCTATGGTTGCTTCAGTTTGTTTGGACTAGGCTCAGTGATGTTATATGAGAATAACGTAAAGTCAACTGTTGACCTGAATGTACTTGATGAGCAGGTTATCACGTCAACAGTTTTTTTCTTTCCTGATGGCAACTCAGATTGTCGTGAGGAATTATTTTAACAAATAAATTGCCCGCCACATTGCACACAGTAGTCGAAGCTAAAGGCGGTTAAAGGAAATCTTACAGTCAACCAAACAGGCACACATGTTTGAAACTTTTCCGAATACAGTCGCTGAATCATTACTTCATGTGAAGCCCCGTGGGTTTGTTGAGAGGTAAGGTTCTACCATTTTATCCTTTACAGGAATACACCAAAGAACACTTTAAGTCATAGATTTAACCTCCCTATTGATTTGATGCTCATTGTGATTTTTTAAGTATTGCAATTCAGACATGAACAAGGGGAACTCATGGGGCTTTTCAGCCACTTTGAATTTCGTTCATAACCCTGCAGCTTGCCATCAGACTCTTGAGTACTCATGCCAATTTAAAATGAATTTCAGAACTTATTTTTATGTGAGCTGCTATGAGACTAAAGATTTTAAGGGCTTATGTTATCTTGTTGGAATGCAAAAATCATAGAGAGTGTCGAAGCCTCTTAATTGAAGGCATTTATAAGGTCAACCTGTATATCAGCATCAGTTTTATTAAAAAAATCTCAGCATGGCAACGAAGTTAGATTACGGCTTTGTATCCCACTAGCACTTACTAATTAAATATGATATAGAAAATCACAAATTTTATATGTGTAATATTATTTTAAACAGCACTTTGCTCTGTGGACTAAGACTACTGTTTTTGACTGACAGCAGTGAATCCTGATGTGGTCTGTGGTTGTTTTTTTCGCAAGATTTGGCATGTTGCTTTTCTGTACACCACAGTAAAGAGTGATAATTTGAGTTATTGTTTCTCGCCTGACAGCTCGAACTAGTCAGGCCATTCTATTCCTATAGTATATGTTTTTGTTTTTTTTCGCACCGTGCTGTTTAAATCATAGAGATGTTTGGCTGTGTGTGAAAATCTCAAGAGATCAAAAATACCATCTAATAATCAAACAAGCCCTCTAAAGTGAGTGAGCTCACTTTTTTTCCTGTTCAAATATTTGATGTGAAAATTAACGGAAGCTCTTCTACATGATTGAATAATTGCATGGATGTAATGTGGTATACTGTAGGTGTCCGTAGTAAAAAGCACAATGAGTATGTTTTTGTTGTGCATGTTTCTCAATCAGATGATCAGTTTTAGCATTTTAAATTGAATTCTTTCATTCTAATGAGAAACCACAACATACTTTTTTGTCGAAAAAGAAACTGCTATTTATTGATCTCATTTGCATTTGTATTACTATGTATTTTCAGTCATAATTACGATCAAGGTGTATTTCGGAGAAGTAACCTTCTGTTCTGCTGATTACATTCCTATGCAGTATGTTGTAGTTGGACTGCATAATAGTGATAGGTCGTTCATGAATGATTCGTTCTTTTTAAATGAATCTTTAACATGACTCTGGGCGGGCATTCGCAAATCATCGCAAAACCTCCGTAGGTTATGTACAGGAAACAGAATTGAGCGATTCTTTCTCAATGACTCTTCTACTCCAAGTAGTTCGTTCTTTTGTCACGTGACTAACATAAACACTGCTATGCAGTGCAGTACACAGGAAACAGAATTGGACGGTTCTCCTCAACGAATCTTCAATCACGAGTCATTCGTTCCTTTGTCACATGACTCCCATAGACGCTATGCGGTGCAATAGATTCAAAAGAACGAACGACTCAGACTGGAAGATATAAGAGATGAGCTGCTCATTCTGTTTATTATAATACAGTATGTCCTTAGCTGCATTGTAATATTTTCATTATTGGAACTATAGCCAAAATTTGTGTATGTAGACGTATTGGGGGTCTTTTTATTGAAAATGCAACATTCAAAGAATCAAGTCACGAAAGTTATTCAAACTTCCCATCACTACTGCATAACTTATTAAAAAGAGAAACAAGTTTGTGTAAATGGATGAAGAAGGTAATAAGGATATTAATCTGCATACAGTATGTTTGATTTGTTATCGTAACGTGATTACCTCAGGTGGTGTACAAATGTAATGTGATTCCTCCTGGATTTGGTGGGTTGTGGGTTGTAAGAGAACATAACATTATCAGACTGGTTTTGAATGTGCGTTTTGGCATTGGCATCCAGTAAGTAATGGATATCCAGAAGTGGGCGGGATTATGACAGACAGACATAATGATGTCATGTGCAAAAGGTCTATAGAACGTCTTACTCTTTTCTTTTTTTTTTTCCATCTTCTATACTGCTACCCTGTACAGGGTCACAGAAAGCCTGCAGATTATCCCAGGAAACTTTGGGAACTATATAGGGGTACACCCTGGACAGAGTGCCAATATAGTGTATCACAGGGCACACACTCACTCACAGACTATGGGCAATTTGGGAACACTCACTCACCATCTATATTTCTTAATCCAATATACAGGATCACAGGGGGCTGAAGCCTATTCCAGGAAATTTAGGGCACGAGGCGGGGTACACCCTAGGCAGGATGTCAATCCATTGCAGGGCGCACACACTCATTCACACCCTATGGGCAATTTGGAAACACCAGGAAGCCTAATCTGCATGTCTTTGGACTGTGAAAGGTAACCATAGTACTCGGAGGAAACCCAATTTGGGAACACCAATTACCCTTGACTGCATGTGGGACGAAATCAGAGGAAACTCACTAAGCGGACGTAGGACTCGAGGTGGGAGTCGAACCCTCGACCGTGGAGATGCGAGTCAACCATCCTAACCACCTCACCACCGTACTGCCGGAACTGCTTACGAATTCTGATAAAATGTAACGTGCCTTACATATTTCAATGTTGTGTTATTAAAACTCATTTCCATAGTGAAACCTTTCTCATTAAAGAGGGAAACTCGACTGCTCTTTCCTTTCAAATTATTGTCACTATAGCGTTCACAGGTCAGAATCCAATTACAAAAAAAGAAGAAAGCTGCATGTTTTTTTTTTACACACAATGTAGGTCCTCAAGGGAGGACTTTACACAACAAAGCAATGCCAGATAAAAAAGAATACATAGAATGCTCCATTCTCATCCACAAGCCATTTTTTCCCCTCCTTTTGATACGTGTATATTCTTTATACTCTATGTCAGTACAGAACAGCCTGACTTATTATTGCACTTGTTGCAGGCCGGAAAAAGTCCATGATCGCTGACTAAAATTTAGCTTGGCAGACATTTGCCTGTCCAGAATGCTGATATATTGGTCCCTCCATGCCGTTTTTGATCCAAACATTCTTGTTCTAGTGGGTGGTAACTTCTCCCCACCTCTCCGCCTTGTTTCCTTTCCTGCTTTTGTGTTTGTGTTGCTGAGCACACCGCTCAATCCCCAACAGAATAGCCTGACCTCATTACAGGATCCGTCTGGATTAAGGCCCGCTTGTATGGATTAGAACAATTCTTATTAAGACGTTTTAATTGTTTCCGTCACAAAGACAGGCGTTTAACTTTTTAATGACCCATTTTGATACATGTTGCTGATTACACAAGCAAATTAGATGATTTTGGCAGCTGTCAATTCTTTTTTTTTTTTCTTATCCCTTGCCACTTTTTTTTTTTGAGTTAATTGAAGCCAATACTCTTTGTGATTAAATGTTTGTCTTCCTTTGAACATACGCATGAAACCTCTCTCTTTCTATCCCTCTCCTCTCTCTCTCTCTCTCTCTCTCTCTCTCTCACACACACACACACACACACACACACACACACACACACACACA
>JAQQZT010000015.1:8770593-8789480 GCA_030068275.1 Clarias platycephalus | reverse complement strand
AATTTGGCGTGTTTGCACACATGCTTCACAACCGGCAACATGACAAAAGGGTTCCCATAGCGTTTTCACGCAACATCTCGTTCCCGCCTTTTCAGGGAACAGGGTTACAGCGATGTAACCCGAGACGTTTTGGGGGCAATTCATGTCTCACGTTTCCTCAGCAAAGGTTTAAGTGATACCATCAGGCATCGGTGGAATTCTGCCGAGCTTTCCCCTTTTTTGTGAAATCTCTTTAGATGAGGTAATGTGGACCGGCGATAGCATTGGGCTCATTGTGCTGCTCGACATTTCTCCGAGTCATGTTTACATAATTAGTGAGCTCTCTCAAAGCCCCAGCAGGTCTGAAAAATACAAGCAGCTGCTCAGTAGTACGCTCTGAACCGGGCCGTGTCTGGCACTGTGGAGCTCTTTTAGGAAACTTTACCAAACAAACTAAAATAAAGCTGCTACAGTATGTTAATCTGGAAGCAGCGGTTTTTGTGTCTCCGCTGAAACATGGTGAGCAAAACAGTGTCTGGATGACAATAACTGATTGCAACATTGCTATTAATTATTAATTATCACAAATTGATTTTTACTTATCAAGCCTGCACAGGGCTCCTCTTTGCTGTTATCAGCCTCCAAAAAAAAACCAAACAAACAAACAAACAAACAAACAAACCAAAAAACTAAAAAGTAATTTATTGGCGTCATTACAGTTATTAAACATTTTAAACTGAGGCAAAAACCTAATCTCTAAACACAGGGTTAGCATTATTTTGTTAAACATATATTTAATGTGAGTATAACAGAAGCATTAGAAAAATTAGCATTTCTCTCCGGATTGACTTTACTGCATAAATCGATGTTTTTTCGCTATAATGTTGACATTAGGGATTTATTTCCTCATTGTTTTGGGTTTTTACTCCAAACTTTCAACGCACCACATTTTCCTCCCTAGTTATTTTTAGCACGATGGATTTAATTAAGGCGTCATAAATGGTGCATTTGCTAGTTAGTATTTCAGAGTGTTACTGGAGCTTTCACACTGCAGAGAAATAAGACACTTTAATTACAGATATGAGCAGGGTTGTAAATCTTCCCCCTCCCTCACTTCTGCTGTTGTCTTAAGAGATGAATCGACTAAGGCAAGCACACATCCAGACACAAATCTTCATTAGATCTGGCTTGATAATCCATTAATCCGTTCTTTCACTCTTTCATTTGCATGCATTTTTATGGTGTCCATCCACGCCCAGCAGCAGAGTGCCAGTCTGCAGGATTCGCATCGCGCACTATGAATTTTGATTCTCCACCGAGCTCTGTGATATGCATAAGGCTGGGTGTGAAAATGAGTTCACAAGAGCGAGTCCTTTAGTTCCTTTTTTTTTTTTTTTTTTGATATTGTCAGAATGATCAAAGGAACGGGAGATTTAAATGGGGTCAAATGAGTGTCGTGTTAAATAAAGTAATATGTTGCATGACTCAGTGAACTGTAATTTAAGTGTTCTGGGGTGACCTCTGGCTCTGTAGCTCTGAGGAACTTTGTTAGAAACTGTTAAAGTCACCATGAAATGGCTTCAGAACCATGATTCGATGATGCACGTTGGCGGATTTCCTTTTGAAACAGGAAAGTGATAACATGTTGAAACGCTTGACTCGAGTCGAATCTAAACAAATTAGGCCGCAACTTAGTGAACTAGCTTAAGATATAGAGAACAGAAAGTTTTCAAGCACCTTTTTTTTTTTTCAACTGTGGAGGATTTCTTGTCACCGTCTTCACCCACGCCTGGTAACTTTATAGAGGATTGTATATCCTAGATAACGAGCAGTTACAGTGACATACTGTACACGTTTGAGCGGAGGTTGACCACCAGTGACAGGAGGCACCCGAAGCATTTGAATGGTAGGTAAAATAGTATTACTGTAACTGATGGAGCTTCGACAGTTTATGAACATGGAAAAGCAGTTTTGCTCAGTCTGAGAAAGTGACATATTCCAGCACCGAACAGAAAAAAAAATAGACAGCACCCATCATGTCTTAGAAAGAATTAAACTGATGAGTCATCAAAAAGTCTTTTTTTTTTACTGGAAGTTATGAATCATAAAATTAAAACAAGAATATCTCCAAAACCGTCTCCCCCCTACTTCCATTCTCTTTCAAATTTAATTGTACCCAGTACCCACCCACCCACCCACCACTCAGCTGTTCCCAGTCCTGCAGAAGCTACCAACTGGGGAGGGTTAAATCTAACACACGCTTCCACCAAGACATGTGAAGCCAGCCACCCGCATCTTTTCAAACTGCTGCTTATGCAGCATCACGGGGTGGCATTGCATACTCGGAGGAAAGTGCTATCCGGTCTCTTTTCCATACATGAGCTCACAGATGCCCAAAAGTGTCAAGTGTCTATTCTTTTTGTTTTTTAACAGGCTGGGTCATAAGGCAGTACAAAATTCACTGAGGAAAAACTTTTCTTCCAGTATGCGCTCTAAGACACATGATTGTTTAGTATTGTTGTGTTCGACAGGGGAGAGAGAATGCCATCCCTCCCACCCAGTGAGCATGGCCAGTTTTGCTTCTTGGCATCCTTGGTCATGGATGGCTGTGGCACTTTTGTATTCGAATTTCCTATCTTGAAGATTATTTTATTATAGACCTTAACAATAAGGGACTGGTTCAGTATAACAAACTCCAAAGAAACAATTTTGATTTCAGGGTACTTTGATTTAAAGATACAGTACGACTATTTGCAAAGATGACAAGAGCGTGAATTGCTAAGGGTTTGCAGGTGCAAAAACAAAAATGCAAACACATACAAACATCTGTACAACCTGATTTAACAGGATGTGTATATAGGTTTTTTTTTTTTATGTGCATGACACAGACTTTTTGCCTGTTTTGCATTTGTTAATTTGCAATTTACAGAAGGTCACTTTGAGAACTGGGATTACATGTAGAAATTAATTCAACCATAGGAAAAGGTATTACATTTGCATACAGTATGCCTGTGTTTACCAATTTGGAATAAAAACATGGGTGGCAAAAAAAAAAAAATGACAATACTTAAGGTATCTTCATGACACTCAGTGTATACCGATCATCCATAACATTACAACACAAAACATTGGGGCATGACTCCACAAGACCTCCGGGGTGTGCTGTGGTGTCCGCTACTGTACCGTTGGCAGTGGATCCTTTGGGTGCTGTGGGTTGCAGGGTGAGGCCTATGTAGAGGGAACTTGTTTGTCCGGCATATCCCATGGGAGCTTAAATGGATTAGGATCTGGGGAGTTGAGGCAGTTTTGACTTTTTGCCTGCTGAATTTCGAGAGAGGCAGGCTGTGGTGCACTGGGTGATCTGGGGACTTTCTATAGTTGCCAACAATGACGTTTTTCAGCGATTTGCTTTTCTTATCGGACCGGACGGATTGGTTCTTGGTCCCTGGGTGCATGGGTGAGCCTTGGGTGCTCATGATCCTGTCTCCAATTTGTTAGTACAGTGGAACCTCAGCATACAAATGCCCTTCATTAAGAAATGAAAATTTTAACATATGTTTGGAAGCCGTTCAAAACCTTTTTGCTTCAGTGGAAAGCCAAGCAAAGCGTGTTTCAGAATTGTATAAATTTTTTTCAGTTAGTGAAAGCTTTTTATCGAAAGCCATGGGTCGAACCCATAGTACCAACGTTGCCTTCGTCATGCTGTCGAAAGCTAAGATTTTTCGCACGTTTTTTTGTAATTACATTCGTTTGCTGAGTTTCCGCTATGTATGTAGTGATAATCAGTGTTAATGTGCTAATGTTTTGTAGTGTTACTCTTGTGACTGATCGGCGTGTATCATGCAGTGTATCATTTCTGCTGCAGCTAGGAATGGTTAAAGATACAGCTACAGCACCTCCATTTCTCAGGAGATTTGATTTGCGAATCTATATAAAGCATCACTGTACATCTAATGCGAAATGTGAATTTGAATCATGATAGCTCTTGCTGAATATGCAAAAAAAAAAGTCGGAAAATGTGCTGTGTGTACAGTATTTATTTATTTTTTTAAATAAACAGAGCAAGATGGGAAAGCATGATGAAGCTGACTCAAACATTTGGAAGTGTGAACTTCAGCTTGTTTTATCAACAAGCTTGAAATTCTTCATTAACACCGCCTTAGTAGGTGAATCCATTCCAGTTGATTCATGATCTGACCAAATTTGCTGCAGTTTGAGAGACAGCAGAAGATAAATACCGTGAAAAAGGGAGGTGACCACTGTCCTTTATCTTGCCTAATGCGTAATAAATTTGTTGCCTTCACCGGTCATGAGGTCTTACTATCCTTTTGAATTGCACCACTGCGAATTTTTCAGTTTGTCTCCCTGGTTAAATAATTTAGCTTTTCAGTTCAGGCATGTTTTTCTTTTCTTTCTCCTCTATAGCGAGCAGCTCATGCTGAGTTCTTCCTGCTGCACCTGAGTTCGACAGATATGAGGCATGTGAAGCAGAATATGAATAGCGAGAGTCGTTCTTTAATAGCTGAGATAGGTCAGGGCCTGCTAGCAAGTATTTAAGTATGTATTTAATTTTACTCGTCTGTGGACACGGAGCCTGTAGTCATAACCTCTTGAATCAACATAGGGGCTTAGGGTGCAAAAAACTCTGTAAAGAAAATTGCTTTAATTTACAAATTTATTTTATTATTTTTATTTTTTGCTTATTCTGTCTCTTTAGGATGCTTAGTTCCTGAAGGCTTTTTTTCTTCTTAAATTATAATAAATTAATATAACAATAATAAAATCCATTTGATATTTCCCTGAAATTTTTTTTTTTCCTGAGAATGGGAATATTTTTATTTGGAGGGCATGTATAATAATTGACATTGAAGCCTTTGGACCTCCACACAGTAAGAGCTCCTTAACAAGAGCTCATGAGACGTGCAAGACGTGACTGACATACTTTCAAAGAAGAAGAAAAACAGCAACTTTATCCTCTGCTTAAAACTCAGTGCTTATCCAAAATATGGGAACGGACTAAAACTGAGAAGTTAAGGATGTGCTTAAGTGTTTAGATAAAAAGAGCATTGATTTTTTTTTTGCCCTATTAAACCCCAAACAAAGAATTCCTTTTTTTTTTTTTTTTTTTTAAGTAGAGCTCTCACAGTACCTTATTTGTGGTCAACACACAGTTGATGCTTTCATTTATGCGCCGTATGCAGCGGGGAATTAACGTAGAGATCGACGCTGGAGATACCACTAAGCCCGCATTAGAGGATTGACTACAGGACTGAATAAGAAATTCATAGGTGGAGGTCGTGCCAAGGCTTCGGTTGAAGCTTGATCCAGAATTCTCCCCTGTAACCACACAGTGCTTCCGGAGATGAAAGACAGAATTGTTGTGATATGCTGATCGAAAGCCGGCTATCGGGTATCTCCAAAGGAACACCTGGAATTCTAATGGAGGATTCCGCATGAGCTGCCGAGCATTGTAATGCATAGTGTATCGTAAATAATAATTATGTAAACATCTGCTCGGGGTGTTTATCATTTATTTATTTATTTGATTTATTAATCTTTGCCCCCTTCCTACAAGGATCTGATTTGTAGATTGTAATTGAATAAAAGCGTTTCATATTGAAATCGAAAGACTGCCAGATGATGCTGCATTGAGGAACTTTGATTAAAGAAATATCAGTGTGGAGAGGAGAAGCTAACCAGCAATTCTGTTTTATTTTTTTCTTTCACCAGTTCTCTTACAAAGATCAAAGTAAGTAGTGCAAATTTTCATGTTTAGTCAGATACCTGTAGGTGTCACAGCCATCTCAAATCTCCAATGTTTCCCGTTTTCCTCCAATCCCCCACAAAAAAACACAACTAGGTCAGTTGTCCCTAGGTGTGAGCAAGTGTTTAACTGTGTGACATATTCTGGGTTATTTAACACATTTTTATCAAAGACATTAATTCCATATTTGCCCTCTCATAATTTGCCGTGTCTTCAGCATTAACAATGTTGAAATCAATAAAAATAAAGAAAACCCATTCAATAAGTGGGAATATCCAATCTTTCGACTTTTACTGTAAATCTGATATACAATATGAATAATAACAATAAAAAAAAATCACGAACGCGTGGATTATGTACTGTTATAATGATATTTCTTTGCCTTTAAGTCTTGTTGCCCACTGCTTTTAACGGTTTTAATTTTAGTCCTCGCAAAAAAAACAGGCACAAATTTAAAACCTGCCCTAAAGTATTAATTCATGTATTCATTTATATACATGCACTCGCTACTCTCAAAGCGAGCTTCAGGCTGCTAATCAGACTGCAGCTGCTAAATGAACATATTTGCATAGACACCACACTGGATTTTACACTTTCATATAGAAACAGTCCCGAATGTGTATGCATTAAACACACCAAGTAGAAAGATCTTTCAGTTTGCTCAGACGTGATCCTTCACGGACTCCCGGTATCGAAAAATGTACCACCGAGCAATAATAATATCATATTTTTTGTTGAAATCTTAGTTGAAAAAAAAAAAAAAGGAATACAGCAAGCAGCACTATCAAAGCCTGAAGAGCTTTATTTATTTAATGTTATTCATCTCTTTCATGGTTCGTGTCGTTTATGTATTGAGTCATATGCGCAAATATGAGGGTGAACTGACCCCTGGGAAATGCTCCGTTCTGGTTTCCTGCAACCTGTTACCCTGTCCTTTTGTCCAGCTGCCTGTTTGCTGACACGCTGGCTTTTCCAGTCAGTGAGCTGGCCTGCCAATATTGGAACGTATTCACAAAGGAGGCAGCACTCTGTTATCTATAAATACCACTGTCACACTTATTTCAGATGAGCTCACCAGTGTAATCGCCACGATTTGCCTCCTTCGGGCATTCGTTTTTGTGAATGGGACATTTACAAGAACTGAGTATCACATTGCCGTAACTGGTATGCATATCATAATTTCACTAGGGGCGTTCAAACCTAACCTGAGACTTTTGACTGTGCAGAATAACAGGATAATAGCTATGAGAGTAGAAACTCCCATTATTTCTCTATATAATCCCCTGCTATACTAATGCACTTTCACTAGTGTTTCGATACCATCAAGGTGAAAAGAATTCCACTATACACCGTAGCCATGCCTGCTTCACGTCTAAAACGCTGACCTTCCAGGAGCTCTTTTAATGGCTCAAATATGTGGCAGTGACTCAGAGTATCTCCGAGTTCCTGTAATTTGCAACTGATGTTTGTGCATGATTGTGTGTACAGTTCCCACAGACAGATGTGTCTCTTCCGCGAATTGGCTACAAGCTATCCATCCAATCAGGCGTTCCCTTTGCTGCATCTTCACGGCTGGGTGACCTCGGATTTACGGCCTTCTTTAAAAAAATTTCGCAGACTTGATTTTTACAATCATCACAAGTCCCAGTTTGACTCGAACGCAGGTTGTAATTTGGTGTGAGAACAACAAACACTCTATCTATACATTAAAAAGAAAAGAAAACACATACACAAACATACAGTATGTAAAACAGTGTCATCCTCCAAACAAGCAATTTTAAACCTGTCAAATGTAACGCAGTCAGCGGGTTGGAATTGCATTATTTTGTCTGATAGCTAAGGTCAGTAGAGTCAAAAACACTTTAGGCTACGTTAACACAAACAGCTACTGTAGCAGTAAAAGCTTTTTTCGGTCCCCGAGTTTGTGAATGAAACCTCTCTGATAAATATTAAATAAAAGCTCTACAAACAAATGAATGACACCTATTATTATTTAATACTTTTAAAATGCTAATTTGAGATATGACTGAAATATTGCTTTCTTTTTAAAGTGCTACGCTACTGTACATTCATTCAGGCAAGATAATAATGCTATACACCAGGGATGGGAATCCCCAGGGAACAATCGATACTGGATTATCACGATCCCTATGTGTGGATTCGATTTGTATTTTGGTTCTGTTAGTTTGACGATTTCATTAATATCCCAATATTTTATATATATTTTAAAGATTTTTTTTAAGACATCGTAAAGCTTCCATACAGACACAACAATGGCATTATGTCCTAGTCAGTGAGCCATGTGAATATTCCTGGGTGGATTAAAAGCTGGGCCGTAGCTCCTGCAATAGCTCAAAATTAATAGCATACTATCATCCTGAGGTCTGAGGGAAAAACAAAACAAAACAAGAGCTGGTCGTGATGTGAACTCGTGCTTGGACAACTTTTGGGATTACAGTATTTTAAAAAAAGCGTAATTACTGACAATGACTTTTGGAAACAATCTCTTGAACATCTGTCTAACTTAAGCCTGGATACTGAAAAACATGCAGTGATTGTTTACGGTTAGGCCTTAGCACACTGATATCCTGATTCTAAATAAAGAGTACTGTGTGTGTGTGTGTGTGTGTGTGAGAGTGTGGGTGAGTGTGTTTAGCAGGCATATTGTATGTGATTAGCAAAGCATAAATGTGTAAATGATATCACATTCAAAATGTGGAGAAAAGATGGTAATGAGGTGTCTGTGTGTGTGCTACGTGCTCCCGATAACCATGACGAGATTTTAAAAATCTCTTATGAAACTGAAACGAAGACACGCGTATGGTTAATTGATTCGAATTCCAAATGCGGTGTGTACACATGAGCACGCATAAAATTTCAGATTGTTTATAAAGACTCTTTAAGTGTTGTTAGTTTTTTCGAGATGCGAAAGCAAATGCAGCAAATATCTAATATATAACCAACTTTACTGTGAGGATATAAAATATTCATTTTAAGAATCTTTCTCATTATTTTCAGATATAGAGGCTCAATTTTGAAAAACTTTAATAATGTAATGCCTTTTTATCTTTTATAGCAGAAACAAAAGCCTTATGCAATATTAATACCTGCACATCAGTGTTATTAATTTGAACACACAGTCATCATTTCAGAATCGTTTTTTCCCCCCTAAATTTGGCTCATTCAACAGATACAGTGTTCAATTGAATCTACTAATAAAAAAAAAAAAATGCACTCAAACTTTACAGGATTTCTATTTTCTGAATGTGTGAATGAATGAGGGGGAAAAACACACACACAACTCTACATTATTTTTTACATTATTACATGATTAATCCTTTTATTTAAGTATTATATTATAAAAATATTTATTCTACAAATAAAAAGTTTCCCACAAAAACAAAACAAGTGTCAAGAATTAATATGGCCAGCGGTTATGTGACAGAATTTATATATTTATATATACGTTTTTTTATTTATAAAAAAAAAAACTTTGCCTCTTTATGACAACTCCAAAAAAACAATAAATTAAAATCAGTGACATTTTACAATATAATTAATATGTGTATAAATAAAAGAAATGTTTTGTGTATACATTGGTCAAAACTCGCTTTCAACAATATCGTTACGTTTCATACTTCGGAGGACCGAAAAACCAGTCTCACAAAAATTTCTATCTGTATGACTGAATATCTATGTTTGTCCAGCTGATTTTGTCACAGCATCACGCAAAACTGGCTTGACAGAATTTAATTAAACTTTGTCAGTCCTTTGGTATTTGCCATGAATTAAATAAAAATGTCGAAGGGATGTTATTAGCAGTTTTGCGCCAGATTATATCACAACAGCCACCGCTTTTTTGGACATGTATATCACGCTTTTGCCCTCAAAGTGGGCGTGGTCATACGCATCACTCAACAGAGCCAGTCAACTTGATAGTTTACTGTAAATACACAGAGTTTACGAAAAGCACCCAAATCCACCCCGAACACAAACATACGCGCGGCACAGCATAGCTTACTCCAAAAACAGGTATGTAACTTTTGAAAAACTGAATCTTCGAAGATGAATGGACAGATCATTGTATGTTTACTTTTCCTGCGGGAAGTTTAAAACCAGTTTGTCTCATATGTTCTGAACTGTTAAGAGCGTGTAAAATATCCAGAGTGAGAGTGTTAGCTGCTCAAATCAAAAACGTTGAGTAAAAGTGATGTTATGATCAGTCATGTTCCGGATGTAATCATCTACTTTAAACAGGGAGTGTTTGGCCCGAAGATTCCCAAAAAAGCTTGTGCATTTATTACCTATTTTAACATGAAATCTATGTAGGACCATTTCATAATTTAACTCTATATCACTTAGTTTTAAAAGTCCATATGTGCATAAACAAACTGTTTACAGCTCACCAATGCACTGGATAGCGGCGGTGCCAGACTAGCCGTTAGCATCTTCCGTTGAGTTATTGTCTGAACGTAACTGATAAGAGCGCTGGGACACCCACCAGCACTCGGACTAAACTAACTCTAATACATACTTTGGCTGCTGCCTTGTCATTTTGAGGTCAGAGAGAGCTGGAGTGTTTCTTTTTTTTTTTTTTAGATACTCATGCTGTGTGTCCGTGCGAGTGTGTATACTGTACGTGTGAGCAGGTTTTGAGTGCATAGAGCACCACTTTATGAAGCGTTTCTTTAAAAAATGATCACACGTCAGATGATCAGGTTCTGATTTTTGGGGATAAAGTGTTATAATCCAACATGTGCTTGCAAAATTGTGGATGAAAGTAAACATTGCAATGCATCGACTCAATAATTGATTCAATCGTGTAAATATTACATAGTGTCCCGTGTGTTTGGATATGTACAAAATTACCTTCTTGGATGAAATTCGTTCGTAAATACAGAACATGTGAAAGAATAAAGAAGTGGTGTAGTCTGTAATTGCGATATAAATGTATGCAGGTTTGGAATAAAAGATTTAAGACTCTGTGGAGCTCTTGGTTTCGCTAAAAACAGATTTTGATCACACAACTTCCTGTTCATGTTTTTACACAATACTGTACTTGGAGCAACAGCAATATTTTCTGTGATCTTACATTCTTGGAGCATTTGTGTTATAGGTGCTGTTTTTGCTGTGTAATTAATACCACACGTTTCTTGACATTTGCAGTGCAATTAACTTTGTTTCTCTATAGGGTTCCCTTTGTAAATGATATTTCTTTGCACAACAGTTGCTTTAAATATCGTTAAAAGAGACATCATTTAGAATGGAAACAACCCTAGATGTTTCCGCTATCTAATCAACTTACATAATACATCTTTTCAGCTAGTTTCCTCCTAACGACCCAAACTCAAGATCCCTCTTCCTGTTTTTCTTCCTGTCAACGTGCTAGGCTTTGTGGAAATCTAGCATATGGCAGTGTCCATGACTGAAGTAACACATAGAGAACAGAACTATTTTTCACTCCTACCATCTGTCCATTCAAAAAAAAAAAAAGCAAAAAAAAAAGCAAAAAAAAAGAAAACTGCAACCCAAAATGGATGTTGTTTCCATCCTGCTGCTGAGGCGCCTTAAGAGGCAGTGCTCCATGCTGTGCTACTCAACCAGGAGTCTCGAGCGTCATGTTACGCTCCTGCCTGCTGCGGGACCGAGAAAGCATGATCGGCTCCTGACAGGAACATCACAGCCCCGGTGTATGGGAGGATGACGCGGTGCAAAAATGCAGCCGTTGCTCAACACAAGTCAGCATGTACCACAGGCCAGGTGGATTCAGCTAAAATTTGTGCAGGTCCAGCTACGCTCGTTTCCTTGCTTTAAAAGATATAGATAAGCAATTAACACGAGTCAGTGGTGATAAGAGTTACCCCTTAACCTTTAACAGTTATATTAATACTAGAGATGGGGGGGAAATCGATTCAGTTCTGAATTGTGATTCTTTTGTGTATTGCCACACTCCAAAATCAATTTTTTAATTATTTATTACATTTCTAATATTGATGCACCATCAGCCAGTAACTGGGAATTGGTTGCTTTTCAACCTGATCAGCCATGAACCGGTAAAGGCTTGAACATAACCGATTCTGTGCCTAGTGCACATGATTACATGTGGTGCAACAGAAACGCTTTTCTATGGTTGCATCATCAAAAGTTGTGTCCATTGAAAAGCCTTTGATAGGGCTTTTTCTGCAAACTCTGTGAGGGAATTAGACTCCCGACTCCCAGTCATTACACAGTCTCAAAACACCACGTTAGAAGCCACAGGTTCTTTGGAGGCATTCGAGGCCATAAAGCAGTGCCATTTATTAATAATCCTACAGGTGGTACACACTAAACTATTTACACATTGGCATCTCATGTGGTGGGATTGAATTATTTGCTAAGTTTATTTAGAAATAATAATTATGGCGCATGAAGAGATGCATGCTGCTAAGTAAAAATGTAGCTTTTTTTCGTTTAATTTATAATAAATTGTTAATAGTTGTTTAATTGAATTTTAAGTGAAATGCTAAACTCCTGTATTTGAAGTTAGTTTGTATTGTTTAAATGCTGCGCTTGTTTTTTAAGTGAGAAAACTAATGTTGTACGGAATGGGCTACATTTACTGTAATTACTAATGTTCAGTTCAGTTGTGAAGTTGCTGAGTATAAAACCTTCGAGTTATGACTCAACTTTTGTAACAAATAGTAACAAAATCTAAAAAAAAACGTATTCCCCTGTCCAGTAGTCTTTAAGCAGGTTTCTTCATTTTTATTACCAGTTTTTCCAGCAGGAAAACTAACATGTGCTTGATCTGAGATGAGCATCATCCACTGCATCATCTTAAATAGCTGCGTCACAGGGCAGCGCTACACGCTCAGACGAAACACCCGTCTCTCCTCTTCCACATATATGAGCAGTATATGAGCCACACATGACTGCTTAGTTAAAGTACATGACTACTTTTTGCTCTGTGAGACTCCTGGCAGAGTCTGTTTTGTCCTTCTCGCTTTTTTAAATAATGTGTCATTTCAGTTGATCATATCAATGTTACACATACGAAAACAAACAATGGTAATTTTAACTCCGTTCATATGGAATCACATGGAACGAATGTGACTAAGGATTAAGTCAAAAAATTCAGTGAGCTTTTTTTTTTTTTTTTTCAGTGAACGTCAATCGGCTCTGCTACAGTCTTTATTAAGTGCTTTGTTCAGTCCACATCTTGACACATCTACTTTATGACCTTTGGCGCAGATGTAGTTTTGTGAACAAAGAACTCTATCTTTTTATTAAACTATTAAATCCAGCATTGATGGAAAGTCTTTCTAAATGGCTTGGTAGATTAGGTTAGTGTGTCAGCCTGGTTATATATTTAGAGATATTTACTGAGGCATGAGCCTTTGAAGAATTTTTTTCAGCCTTCTATTTTTGACCATAAAACTAGAGAGCGAATAAAATGGCCAATTTGGAAGCTATGGGAAAGCGATTTTAGGAGACAAATGATTATGATGTGAATGAAATTTCCTGTGCTCATTATTCAGCCACATTTGAGATGTACACAGGGCGGCATTAACATGACATTGGGAGAGGAATTGGAAAGTAATAACTCATAAAACAGAGTAATTAGTACGAGCTGCGGTAACACGGTGACCCCCATTCATCAACACAATTGCTCTTCTGTGTTTCAATTGTACAGGAAATTTATTTATTTTATTGCATTAATACTGTAAGGTATTGTAGCCATGTTTTGGAGAACTGCTGAGCCGGCGGACGGAACAGGAGACTGGCCTCTGAAGTGTCTGTCTGGTTTTTGTGCCGGAAACAAAGCTCATCCACGCTCTGAAGGACATGAAGGCCGCAGGTGGTTTCCAAGCTCGAAGCCGAAAAGGCTAATCCAAGGTCTGCAGGCAGCTTTATTAAAGGAAGTGTAATTAGCCACCAAGGAAGGCGGGCTAAAGGGAAGACCTGAGATAATTGAAGTCAGGAAGGTATAATGTCCCGTGGTTCTCACACAGCGTTAGATCTTAAGGTCATCTAGCCTGTAGGGCTGGAGAGCCAAAGGTTCAAGTGCAGTTTAAATGTTACTTCCAGGTCAGCGATAAAACATTCCTGCAGAGCGCTATTCACTGAATGAATCCAACCTATGCATGAAAATTTCCCGTAAGGGCATCTCTGAAGTCTTGTCAAACAGCACCTGAATACAGAATGTGCCTCATTGTGCCTTTGTTAATGTGTTACTTTTTATTGTCATGTTTTTTTTTTTTTTTGAGGGTGACTTTGTGTGGTGCTGAAAAACACGGAAAAAATTCAGAAACGATGATCTAAACGGTAAGATAAGACGCTGATATGCTTTAATCATTGTTTGCTCTCCATTAGAAAATCAATGGATTTTGATTAGAGGGTGGCTTTCCTGTTGCTAGCGTGACAATGACAACAATTTCAACCATAAACCTGAACTGTTTAAACAGCAGTTATCTTTGTTTATTGCCAACTCTTGACAAGGAAGGAATGATTGATAGTCAAATAAATTAGTCTGGAACTGGATTAAACCAGAGATAAGATTCTGTGAAAAGTTACAGGTTAAGGTAATCCATGCCATTCATTTATCAGAGTATTGCTTCTGGTACTTATTGATACTGATATAGAAATTAGTAAAATAGCTACAGTATTAATACTTACAGTAATTTGTGGTGCAACAACGGGGAAGTGGTTTGTCGTGAATCTCTGGATTGCTGATTAAAGGGTCTGAGGTTCAAGCCAGTCCACCCCCAATACTCCACTGTTGGGTCTTCATGCAAGATGCCTAGCCATATTCCTCATACAACCCATCCGCTGGATGCAGTGCCAGTCCCAAGCCTGGTTAGGAAATGGGAGGGTTGGAAGGGCATCTGGCATAAAACCTGTGCCAGATCTTACGGATCGAATGATCTAATGTGATCTAATGTTATTCCTAGGATAACATGGACAAAACCCAAGCTTTCTTTGTTTCCATGATTTCATTAGCAGCTATGGAAATTCAGGCTACTATGCGTTTTCAATACCGTTTTTAGTTTAAATTAATGTATTTAACGTATTGCATTAGTTAATTTAGCATCGATCAGGGTTGTGGAGTTTTGCTTCAATTCTGAAAAGCACTTTATAAGAAAAGCACTGTATAGTAGAAATATCATTATCTTCATTGAACTGGAACTCTTTGTTAGCAACAAATTCCTAATGCTGAGTTTTATGTTTGAATTGTTTTATCCGGTTACTAATATTGTACCAAGATGCTGTAATTCTTCCTGTTTATGTCTTCACCGAGCACAGTTTGCAATCTGCTTTGCTTTTATTGCCATCATCTCTGTCATTATGTCATCCGTCATCTCCTCAACAACGAACAGTAAAAGGCTACGTCACATGGTCTCACCTGGGATGTAAGAAAGTTTCGAAAATGGTAAAATAGGCATGGTTATTACCGGGTTGCAATATTTTATATATTAAAAATCCAAGTCATGAATGAAAGAATACCCCAGCATGATCTCAGCATGACCTTAAACACTCCAGGTAAGCCTTAAGAACAGAATGACCCGGCTACAGTTTATACACTAAGAAGCCTGAATATCTCGGAGACAATGATTTATGGACAGATTAGATGAAGATTAACCTGAGAGAAGCTTGGTGTAAAGGGGGGAAAAAAGAAACACTTTCACTTTCATCGTCTTTATTGACGATGTGAATGCCGGCAGCACTGATGGAATGCAGAGAACAGGAGCATCTTTACTGCTCAGATCCAACCAAACGCCTCAAACTAGGTAGATGGCACTTTTTCCTCACAGCAGGACAATGACCAGAAACCAATTGCTAAAGCAACATATGGAGTTTTTCACAGTCAATCACCCAACCCGAATGCCACTAAGCATGCGTTTCACTTCGAAAAGACAATATGGAAGGGTAAAAGCAACCAAAACAGGCTATAACTGAAAATGGGCGCATTACAAGCCTGGCAGAGCGTCACTAAGGAAAATATCCTATGTCTTGAAGCAGTCGGTGATTGCAAATCCAAGTACTAAACACTGTTTAAGAATCAGGTTAAAAAGGAAAAATTTTATTCCTAATGGAAAAACTTCTTAATCTTTAGAATTAACATGTGATGTCATTTATTTTTTAATATTGCTAGAATTTAGCCCTCTTTACTTGTAGAAAGCAATGCAGAAGTGTTTTAGTCCTTTAATCTGAAAGTACCACCGTTAATGCCATCATCTTGTAGGCTTCTACCTATCCGCGCTGAGTCACTGCTGTATTGCATTCTGGGACTTTTTGAGTCCAGCATTCTCTGCTTCCACTACTTCTACTGTATGTTGTATTTCTCATTAATATGACATTAAATGTTCCTGGGAAACGGCAAGCGAGACAAGAAGCTCTTGCCTTCTTTTTTTTTTTAAAGCAAAATAACCACAAAACCCGACCATTATCTGTCATGTATTCAAGTTAAAGTATTTACGTTTTTGTTAAGCACTTCCTATCGTAACCTTGCTAGCAATGTTCCTCTGTGATATCAAAGAAGCAGACAAACCACTTGGCTCTCAGGGGAATAACAAATCATCAACCTCCCAACCAACCAACCAACCAATTATCACCGGAATTACTCGCAGGATCTTAAAATAGGGAATTATCATACATAAAGGTCAAGAGAATCTCTAGACTAGATAGAAACAATCAAGAAAATGTTCTGTTTCCTAGGACTGGGCTTTCTAAATCCTCACAAATGTATTCCTTTGCAGTCTCACATTAACGTTAGAGCTCGTCTGAGCTTTTAGCAGAGAAAGGACTCTTTAATAATACACAGTGATGTTGGCGCTGCTCTTTAGACTATATAAACCTTGACTGAATATTAAAGCTGCATTTAAAATGAAACAGTCTAGTAAATGACTGAAGTACAGATCCCCTGAAGGACAGTACCTGTTTGTACGTATATTATTTTATACAGTCTTTATTCTCCACATCCATGGATATTCAATTGCTGCGCTGTTGTTCTTGATTCAACAATCATCCAAAATAAGCCAACGAAGAACTACCCTATTTTTCTACCCAATTTGGTGAACTGCCAATTCCCAGCCACAAGCCAGCTCTCTTCAATCATACACCATCTACCAACTGAAGCGGGTGAAGGTTAACATGTTAAGCCAGCCAACTGTATCCCTTTGACCTGCTCCTTATGTTCTAAGTAACACACCTGGAGGAAAGCGCTATCTATCCACTTTCACACACATGAACTGAAATATGGCCATGATTGGTTTGTGTTGCTGCGATTGGCAGCCCTTCGCTCCTACCCTGAGAGTACAGCCGATTTAGCTGCTTTGGCTCCCTGCCACTGATTGCTATGGCATCGTCACGATTTGTTAACACCAAATTATCTGAAGTGGACAGTGAAAATTAAGCTGTATGGTAAGTGGTTTCTTAGCCGTCCCTGCTCATTACATATGTCTGTTTAAAAAAAATAATAAAAAAAAACTTTCTTTATGTATGAGGAGTCCATGGTCTCTCCCGGTATCACACTAAGGGCCGTAGCTTCTCCTATTGATCATCACCCTGATAGAAGTCCCACAGCATCAATGAACAGAGGAACCCTGACAGCAGGGGGCTTCATGTGAGATGGGATTTTTTTTTTTACATTTTTCTCTTTTCTCCCACACCAGTTTAATGGGGAATTACACTCAAATTAGTACGGCTGTTATTATTTAATTCCCTTTCTCCTGTCCAGATAAAACCACTCTTCCCTCAAGGACGGTGTGAGCAGTCTGAAAAGAGTTTCTACGATGATATATTCCCGCTGCAACCAGATTGCACGATTAAAGCCAAAACAAACAGTAACTTAAAAAGTACAGTTGTCATGTTTTTTTTTTTTTTACCATCTGTGACTGTGTGTCCTTACGTCCTTGCTTGTTTTTTTTTGTTTTTTTTTCGAAATTGTGCAAAAAGTATCATTTGAAGAGAATTACATATAATAACCATCTATGATGTGGAGAGGAATAGCGGTAGGTGCTGTTGTTGAAAGTGAGGCAGTGGCTTATCTCTGTGGCAAATGGGCCCATCAATCATAGCGCAATGATTTTTCGTTCATTTTGACCCATAATGGCCCTGTTTCCTCCAGTGCTTTCTGGATGGGATTAGTGATTGAACACTAAAGTGCGACAGACCTCCACAATGTAAGTCGATTGGGTGCCTAGATTGAAAAGTTGCTTTGAAACCTTGTTGTCTTGCCCCCAACCTGCACAACACATACACACATTTATTGCGCTGTGCACATCTTTTCGGTTCAGAGCACGCTACAAAGATGTACGTGTCACCCGGCGAGTAGCGACGAGTCATTCATGAATATGTCGATTCTTTGAGCTGGCTTTTTTAAGTGAACGTTTGTTTGACGGAATAAAAATATTGATCCTGCCATGCTTTTGCTTGAAGTCTAACAGTATTCTGTGTTTATGATTCGCTAACAGTATTGCATAGCCCTAACGGGTATTTACACCCAGCTTAAATGAAAATTTTAAGATGTGTTTAAAAGGCAGCATGACCTTGATGGGGGGAAAAACATACATTTCACACATATGATTGTAACTTTTGATGATGTGACAATAAAAAGTAGAAATAGTAAGGCATAAAAAAAAGTAAAAGAGTAATAAATTACATGTAAAATGAAACAAAAGGATATACACTTGTGAAGTATTTGTATGTTGAAATTAACAAATGAAAAAACATGCACATGGAGAAAACATGAACACTATCTGGAGAAAAAAACATTTAAGAAATTAATATCTTAAAACAATTGCATGTACAATACTGAATGTGAAAATCACTTGAAAATGATTTGAAATTAAAATAATCACAGAAATAAAATCACAGAAAAACATCCACTACATGTGCAATTCCTCTCATGAACTCAAAATCTCATGAACAAAAAAGTATAAATTTCATATGTGAATCATGTGAAATTCATATGACCTTTCTGTTACAGTGAAATGTAACGGTCAAGTAATGTCTATGTGCTGTAGCAACAATAATATAAATATTGTATATTATAATATGAATAAATAGCACCTTGTTGGCATTTTATAAATGTACAGTGGCTTGCAAAAGTATTCGGCCCCCTTGAACTTTTCCACATTTTGTCACATTACAGCCACAAACATGA
>JAQQZT010000015.1:8753685-8770493 GCA_030068275.1 Clarias platycephalus | reverse complement strand
TCATGTTTGTGGCTGTAATGTGACAAAATGTGGAAAAGTTCAAGGGGGCCGAATACTTTTGCAAGCCACTGTATCTACAACAAACAACAGACAAAGCGATTTGGCCTGTATTGCTATATTGATATTTACCAAGCAGAGAAGAATTTTATTGAACAGTTTAAATGATTGATAGATTGATGAGTCCTTGAAAGTCGAAGGAGATAGCTCTAATTACTGAAACGAGCTGAGTGCTTCATATATGAAAAATAACTGTTAAAATGATTCTATCTTCAACATTGTCTAGATTATTTATGCAAAATCTGTCATATCTCTCATATAGTATGATCTACGTAACCAGGATGGGTGTGCAGATTGTTTGTTAAGGAATGTTGTCAGGTAAATAATATCTAAAGCTGAAGCATCAATCTCGAGATCCTTTATCATTTAACACAACATTCTACATGCAAGAAAAAAGTACCACATACACCTCTTAATTACAGATTTTCACCTTGCTCCTCCGAGTGCTAGCACTGCATCACTCTGCAGCATTATACTTATATATTTTGTAACGGTTCCGTAATTACATGTTGACAGTTAAGCTGAATCTATAGGACACCGCTTCGGCTTTCATGGTCGTTATGGGAGAGGCTTTAGCACAGGAATGGCTGATGTGTACTGAGACAGGTGCATAAGGCATCTATGGTAGCTCAGCTCAGTGGTTATTCACACTGTGCTATGACTCCTTGCTCCATCTGTCCTAAATGTGCGCATGCGCACACACAAACACAAAGCACCATGTCGACACTTGGCAAGCGATTATTTATTTATTTATTTATTTTACAGTCATGCTCATTAATGCATAGTCATGCACATGTTAATCTTGTACCAAAATCAGTATTACAAAGTAAGCAGGTAAGCAAGTAATTAAGTACATACAGTAAGTAAGAAAGTACTGTATGTGAGTAAGTAAGTAAGAATAATGTTAGTCATAGTACTAATTATAACAAAATAAGTTACATGAATACTAAATACATAAATAAATAAATAAGTGAGCAAGTGGGTATAGTTCTATGTGAGGATTAAACGCTAAGTAAAATTAATAATACAAAGTAACTAATAACAAGTAAGTGAGTGAGTAAGTAATAATTAAGCAAGTAATAGTAGTAGTAGTAAGGTTATTAGTATTAGTAAAATTAATAATACATTCACAACAAAGTAGGTAATGTAAGTAAGTAAGTAAGTAAGAATAATGCTAGCAATAGTACTAATTAATCCTACAAGTAAATAAATAAAGAAGTGAGTAAGTAGGTATAGTTCTATGTGAGCACTAAAAGCTAATTAAAAATAGGAATACAAAATAACTAATTACTGAACTTAAGTGGATGAGTGATTAAGTAATAATTAAGTAATATTAGTACTAATAAAAGTATTAGTACTAGTAAAATTAACAAGTATACAACAAAATATGTCATTAAATATGCAAGTAAGAAGGTATGTATGTAAATAAATAAGAATAATGCTAGCCATAGTAGTAATTAATACAAAATAAGTACAATTAATACTACAAGTACATAAATAAATAAATAAGTGAGCAAGTATGTACTAAAGTGAGCGTGTGAGCACTAAAAGCTAAGTAAAATTAGTAAATCAAAGTAACAAATTACATAAGTGAGTGAGTAAGTAATACGTTAGTAGGATAAGTAAGATTAGTACTATTAAAAGTATTAGTACTAGTAAAATTAATAACATACACAACAACAATACACAGCAACAACAGTACACAACAAAGTAGGTAATTAAGTACAGTAGGTACAGTTCTATGTCAGTACTAAAAAGCTAAGTAAAATTATTATCCCAAAGTAACTAAGTACTGTACATAAGGAAGGAAGGAAGCAAACAGGCAAATGGGTGCAGTTCTATCCCTGAACTAAAAGGTAAATAAGATTAGTATTGCATAATAACTAAGCAAGTACTTGAGTAGACACATACAGGTGAGTATTTATGTAGGTAAGTAAGATAGCAAGAAGGTACAACCCTATGTCATTGCCACACAGAAAATGAAATCCTTATAGCAAATGTTTTCCACCAGCTCTCTACAACTTTATTAACAAGCAGTCAGTGATAACAGTGATGAGTTCCATAAGGATCTAAAAGCAGTACATATACAAAGTATATCTGCAAAGTAATAGGGAAACAGTCTATTTAGGGCTTTAAAAACGAACAATAAAACCTTATGTTATTAAAAATGAGATGAGATTAAAATGAGAGAAGCCAGTGAAGGAAAGGTAACATCAAAAGGTAAAAGGTAAAATTTTAACCATTTTCTTTTCAACTGAAAGAAGTTGAGTACAGTCTATTACAGTAACCCAGATGGAGAAAAATAAAAGCATGAATAAAATTTTCTAGGTTATACAAAGGGAAAAAAATGGTAAAATATGGTTCAGAGCTAAAAAGAAGTTGCTTTGAACAGCTTCACTGATTTGCACTGCTTTTTTAGATTGTAGCTCTTGGTCAAAAGCGATCCCAGGGTAATTTAAAAAGCTTTAATCTACTTTATAGTCATGCCCATACCAATGTTATAGTGCATTCTTGGAAAATGCATATTTTTAGAGGGGAAGAAAAAAATAAGCATTCATATTTACTTGTTGTCATAGGATGTCATTTTTGTCCTTTATAGTTTGACAGGACAGGACAGAAAGAGATGTCTAAATTTGTAACGCATTTGAACGCCTGGGGATGAAATATTGTTTTGTGTTTACACCTTAGTGGTGTAACTTTTTTATTTGGTGATGCGGAAGAATAAAGAGACTTACCGAGCATAGGTGTGGCAGATTTTGTGTTCCATCTTCATGGTGTCGCCTAGAAGAGCGTGGAGTCTACAGTACTTCCTTTCATGAATCTTTTTTTCTACTTCTGTGTTACACAATTTTGTTCTTGACATCACTACCAATGGATTACTTGGATGGATCTTGACTTGGAGCTGCTTTTTGAGAAGAGCAAAAATAATTAAATGATCACAAATTTTGTGTTATCTGAATTGATACAGGAATTTTTTTTTGATTGTTAAGTATTTTAAGGTTTTAAATCATTATTATATATTAGGGATATGAATAATCACCAGGGAAACGATATTATCACACTATCTGGGTGCCGTTTCGATTTGTACTGTATTACACTGTCTTGCCGCCTCCAACGGTGCATGAGCAAGCAGTTCGAAAAGATGCAGTCAGTGGCGTCACGTGGTTTGCAGGAAACATGTGATAGTCTTCGGCCCTCCCTGACAAATGGTCGTAGTAGCCATAATGTGGGAGCCCCCAGCAAATTATACTGTACAAGTAAAATTTTAATCAAAGGAAATGTGTAACAGTGGAACCTCGATTCACAAACATAATTTGTGAACCGAGAAAAAAAAATTTTTGGGTCGTAACCCGATTTAGTCGTAGACTGATTTGTTTTTTTCCAAGAGAATACATGTAAAAAGAATTAATCCGTTCTCCGTCACTGTATTTAACTTTTGATTACTTACAACAAAGTATAAAAAAAAGCCATAATTATACAAAAATAATATAGCACTAAATATAAGTATAAAATGAACAGGAGAGAGCGAACAATTAATTTTTACATGTAGTGCTCACGCATGTTTCTTAGGGAGACTCGCTGATGTGAAGGAGTGGAGGAGAGAAAGATGATTGGGGAGGAGGTTAGTGTTTGGAAGGAGAGTCCCCTTCCATAATAACACTGTCTGATACTCCTTCAGGGATTTTCTGTTTTTTTGTTTGGTTTGTTTGTGGCAGCCGTTTTCACAGAAAATCTATCCAGAATAGGCAGCGTATTTTGTTCGGATGATACTCCTCGGCAAAGACTTGGATGTCACTCCACTTTCCAAATTCTCAATTTTCTTATCATGTGCGTGATCCGCGGACTGAAGAGAACTGATGCTATGCGACGCACTCATGCCTTTGTTCCGCTGATAGTCTCAGCGGGGTTCCATTGTATTAAGTTTTACTGAGCATCCTGCAGAACCACCGACAGTTCTTCTATGGACGTTGACTGTTGCACCTGCTTCTTTTCTGTATATAAAATCCAGCAGCTTCCATTTTGCTTTTTGTCTAAAAAGTGGTCACTTATATAACATGCTATTTTATTTTCTGGCATACAAATATTTTGTGTAACTTTTAATATTTTGTGGTGGAATACTGATGTTCTTGTACTGACTCAATAATAAAGTCATCAAAATAATAATAATAATAAAGACTGTACAGTACTGTAATATAATATTTTTAGCTTGTACATATCTTGAGATGTTAAAGAAAACCAGTGAATGCATGCTTGTTGATCAGCGCCAATCATTTCACTTGCCTGGAAGACAAATGTGTTTGTTTATATCGTAAGCCCAGGATTAGGCCTGTATGCAGACTGCAGATAAATCCCGCTTATTTGCATTGAAGCTTCTTATATTAAGTCCAGAACACAAGGGTTTAAATCCAAGTAGAATTAACCCAAGCTGTTTTCTCATAATATTTGCTAATTACTCGTTTATGCATTTATATTTGACTTCAGACCCGCAGAGACGAGCGAGAAGGAAGCTCCACAGTTTGATGCTGTTGGGCTGGGCTGTTAAGACATGCACGAAAGGAAGCTTGTGGAAGCATATGTGGGAAATGTAAACATGTGTTTGCACATCCAAGTCAGTTTTGCACATTGCTTAAATTATATACAAGTATAATGTCCCAAGCGTGTCAGTGTTCGCTGCAGTGTGGCACCAACAGATCAGGACATCATTATAAAAGCATTGTGTATACAAAAAGATGGCTGGAGAAAAGCTGGCACTGTGCATGTCCAGGAGGAAGCAAATCATCAAATCATCACTATTACCGTGCCAGGTTTTTTTTTTTTCTTTTCTTTTCTTTTTTTTTTTTTGGTAACCATTTGACATTGTGCTTGATGGCTGAGAAATGAACATTTAATTACATCATTGATCTGGCTCAGTGAGCATTAAACTGGCGTTTTGGGCTCTTCATCCTGACACCCTCGACTCCGTGCCATCTGGAACGCACCCCTATTGCTGGCCGAAAAGCCTTTAAGGCTCTCAAAGTTCTCAAAAACTGCTGAAAGCTGCTGACTTTGAGGAGTGCTACAGCGCTTTAGATTCTGCTCCGTGTCTGAGCTGATCAATAAGTGGCGAGAGAGTCACAAAGGTGTGGAGACCTTGTGACGGAGGCCAGAGTGGCTCTGTCATTATCACCTCCATTATGATCCCGGGCTTAATGCTGAGATAGGCTCAGTGAGACGCTGAGACACCTGTCTGTCTAGGTCAGACAGTACTGCAGTAGCTTATGCTGCCCTTTTTTATAACACACTGCTGCCGTTGAGCAAAGCTATACAACGAATGATGGAGATCTGCTTGCAATTTCTTTTTTTAATCTATGTATTTTATTTACAGTAGGTTTATTTGGAGAATTTCATAATTAATGTGAATATTTCAGGTGAGAGTTTTAGACCTACCGTAACTAATTCAGTCATTATATTTCCTTATACAGGTTTGCCTGTAAGGTATTGACAGGCATGAGGAAACAAAAAACAGTGTAAATCCAGTAAGTCATTGTCCATGTTTG
This sequence comes from Clarias platycephalus, assembly GCA_030068275.1. Classification (NCBI taxonomy): domain Eukaryota; kingdom Metazoa; phylum Chordata; class Actinopteri; order Siluriformes; family Clariidae; genus Clarias; species Clarias platycephalus. The sequence continues at coordinate 8,764,899 of JAQQZT010000015.1, read as the reverse complement.
GGGTCAAAACGCAGGCAGATTGCAGGATTATTCATAATCAAACCATGAAAACAAGGTCAAAGGCAGGTAATACCGAATCAAGGAATAAGACTCAGATATTTATGAGACAAACAAAGCATGATAAGACATTGTCTCAAAACTACAGAACCTGAGACAGCAGGGTGTATGTAGAAAAGCTAACCAAGAGGCAAAGCAAAGAACATTAAAACAATGGCAGAGACCGGACAAAAAATGTAAACAAATGCATATGTCAAAAAACAAATAAAAGCACATGGTGAACTGGGAACAGTAACCAGCAGGACTGAGGGAACTCGTACCAAGAGGGGAAATTCGTGATATTCATTTCTTGCTAGCAGTGTATTATCAAAGGTTTAGCAAACCTAAATATCATTCAAGAATTACACGGAGACATTTTTGCCATATTGCCAACTCATACAGGCAAACAACACCTGCGCTTGCTCATTATTAGTATCGCAGTGCTGACGGTTGTGACAGATCCAAGGAACAGGAAGTGAGTTTAGTATTTATTGAAGAAAATAGATTTTAAAAGAATGCATGAGCTAAATCCTAAAGAAGGATTTTTTTTTTTTATCAGTTATTTTCGGGTTTATTCTGAGGTTTCTCCTGCTAGCCAGTTCCCACCTGTCACTATTGCACTCTGACATCGAGGCCACAACCACCAACCAGGGAGGGCAAAGGCTATCACGTGTTTCCTCTGAGACATGTGACACCAGCCAACCGCATCTTTTCACACTGCTTGGTCACGAACCATACAGACCGGCGTGACACACTCGGCTCCGTCCTCTGTCATTGTCATGATTGATGTGAGTGTACCAGAAAGCCACCCGCCCCCTCCCCATGAGAACGCACAGCCAATCAGCTCTCTAGGCTCCACGATTGCGGGAGGATACAGCATCACCAACTTGCAATCTCTGGCTGATAGTGTGAAGTTACAGTATTTACCCCAGAAAGAGTTTTTGCTTTACTGTAACGTGTTATTTGTCCAGCACTTTTCATAAGTGAATATACGTACAGTAAATATGGTGTAGCTGTCAAACCTGAACATCTGTGAAAACAAGCTTTAGCTTTAATAGAGAAAAAAGCAATAATTGGTGATGCTTTTGTCCATCTAAAACCAATCCAATTTATCCAAATCTTCTGCCGTTCCCTTGTAATAAAAATGGAAATCACAGTGATTGTAAAATGTCTCTATAAACCTAATTGAAAAGTTCCAATGACCACTAACAGACAAGCCCTGACAAGACCGCTTTAGTAAACACACTTTTGCAGAAAAGATGGAAGCCAAGTGAGACCCTGTGCATCTGTTCTGCACAGAGTTATGACAGACTGGTGTTATTACAGTACAGAATTCGGTCCCAGTGATGAAAGCGTTGAGTATTTAAAGCCCACCGAGTAGGCAGCACATATATCTTGTCATGGAAGACCTCTTATGAGGTCTTCCATGACACTCATCTGCTTATATTCCCTTTTGCCGTTTTTTAGCGTCCGGGCAAAAACACTATAAATGACGACGCCTGTGAAGGATGGCGCGCGCCACGCATAGACTCTGATGGCGTATTGATTCTCAGTACAATGCATAAATTGCCTGTCTGCCTTCCAGCTCCAAACACACATGTGAATAATAAGGCTAAGGACTGTGCCGAGCGCCCGGGCTCATCCCCTCCAGCCCCACGCCAGTATGAGCCTGTAAAAGGCGAGCAAGAGCACAGAGACAAAGCAGAGAGGGAAAAATAAGTCGCTTCTGGCTGTGGGCATGTGTGTGGTTTATGCATAGCAATCTGGCAAGCTGTTATAAAAGATCCATTTTAGTGATAAAAGCCAGTGAGAAAGTAAAAAAAGACTTAAAAAAAAACATTTTAAGTTGTTAAGTAAAGCCTTCAGGCTTCCCTTTTTTGATTGAAAGTGAAGGACAACAAAATTTGTATGAGACAGTATGCTGGGCATTAATCCGAGAATAGTCAAACATGCTTGCATTCGGCGATACACACCCAATCTGTGTGAAATATAAAACCATCGCTTTGAAAAGGAAAGCAACTGCCTGCGGTATTTATTACGTTTTTTTATTAAGGGAATGGGCTGGTTTATGGAGCCAAACCATCACAGTTATGTCCAACAGAACAAATTAAAGGTGAACTGGGTAGAATTTGGGCTTTAGTACTTCTCAACCCCATCTATAAACTATGCTCTTGTACACGAAGCCAGTCGTCCTAGGAATTATGATGGGCGGCTGAGTTAATTGTGGATCCATCGTTCATTCTGTTTGACCACGCAGACAAACCACATAACCTGCTGATGTGATGACCAGACTTCCTAGTCCGGTATATTACCACTGTTGGGAACATAATAGATTACTATTCTGACTTTATTATTATTATTTTCATATAATAGTGTGATGATCACCACTGCAATTCGGTTTTAAAAATAAACAAATAATAAACGACACAATAAACTGCCTATAACAGAGAAAGCATGATGAGATTCTTAGTTTTTCGAAACCAATGTTAAAACCATGGTTTAAGGTCACCATCATAGTGTGAAAAAACATTTTACTGCTGCTGTTTGGTGTTATATGTTTGGGTCCATTCCCGAGGAAAAAACTTTTTTTTTTTGCACAAAATGTATTTTCATTCTCTCTCTTACACAATGCTTCCCAGGGTTGCCAGATCACAAAGTCCCCCTAAGCAGTGCTGAAAACCTGCCTGCTCAAATAAAAACAGCAGGCCATATAACCCCTGTACTAGGTCTCGTACTGCAGCCAAATGCACAAATGCACATTCCTCTTTTTGATTACCATTATTATTATTATTATTATTATTATTATTTATTCATTCTCATATCATCATACATTTATGCAGATTTTGATTTGGTAATTATTCAAGTAATTATTTAGTAAGTATTCAATATTTAATGAAAAAAAAGTAAGATTTTATTTTAACATTAGACATCTTAAATCGTTATTTAAGGTGATCCACAGACATTTCTTGCTTTAAGTGTTCTGCTAAGTTCTTGGAAGGGATTGTTAAATTATGATTGTCTCTCTCCTTTTTTTCTCCACACTGATCCAATGAACGATCTGATCTGTGACCAAAAACCGTGATACGACCCGAAGCGTGACCCATCTGATATTGTTTCCTTTAAAAACTATAAAAAAATAAAATAAAATGCCTTTTTTCTAACTGAAGCACTTCACCATTTATCTCGTTTTACATTTAAAAAAATTACAGAAAATTAAATAAAATTTATTAAATATAATAAACAATTATAATAAAAAGCAAACATAACCAATGAAAAAGACAGTAACATATCTTTGTAAGTGATAATTTTTAATTCAGAAAATAAATCTCTTTTTCAAATCTAGTACAAATCATTGCATTGGTTTTTGATACCCATACCTGGTATTGGATTGGTGCCATCTTTAAGTATTAGTTTTATTTAATTTAGTTATGGCATGTGCATGAAAAGCTCCTTCTACTTCATTTTATCACTTACACTATAACAGTTATAAACTGTTGTTTCCTCAACATGTACAGCTTGTCATGTGACTGAGAAATTGGAAAGCACAAACTTCTCTATTGTTGTCCTTCAGAGTAATGCAAAGTGGAGATTCCTTCCAGAAATGTTACATAATACACATTTTTGCTTAATTACTTAAAAGTATCAGTTATGGATTATGTGAGGTGTTTGTCATAAAAGTCCTTGTGTAGGAAATGTCAATGTATGAACACTAAAATATTTTTTTTTAAAGTGCATTAATATAAACCTATCATGTTGTGGCAGAAGCCAATGTCAGAGCTGGTGTTGTGTAAAATTTATTCAAACCATTGGATTTGAGAATTAAACAGCAGAGAAATGTAACGTTTGAACATGTTTACCTTTGTTTGGTAAATACTTAAACTTTTATGTTGTCATATCAGATTTCCATGTTTCTAATTAGCTCTAAATACTGCAGGTTTGCAGTTTTGGCCATGTTTCTATGAGAATGAAATTTGTGATTCCCAAACCGCCAATATTCCAGAGAGCAGACCAGCTGCATAGATGGCACTGAGAAGTTTACTCGATTAAATGCATACCCTTATTTGACCTTAAAATCATCATGTTGTGTTCTTGTGTCAGCCTGCAAGCTGGAAGCAGTCCCAGTATAGCTTCTGTAAGTGGAATGACAATTTGCTTTCAATTAGGGCTGCACGATTTGATAAAAAAAAATCAATCAATCAATCAATCAATGAATAATAAAAATAAAAAAAATCACATTTGGATTATTTTGACATTATTATTTTTGCAATTTTTATTTCAATTATAATATGCAACTATTAAATCTAACTTTTTGTATTCAAACATTTTAATCTAGGATAACAACAAATAATAAAAAAGAGGATGCAAAAACAACAAATACTTAAATTATTGACAAATTGCATAAATTCCGGACTATGCATATATTACCTGTAATAAATTGCACCTATTTTCGATTAAATAATTGCACAGGTGATTGCAATTATATGGAATGTGCAGCACTATTTTGATCCAATTTTTATATTTTGAGTAAACGGAGTATCACAATACTGCTGCAATATCAGAAAAGGTTGTTGTGACATATTATATGGTCATATTGCACAGCTGTAGTGACCCTTCAAAATGTTTTCGTAGATGAAGATTAACGGCGTGTGTGATTTAACAGCATGGTGTATTCAATTTCGGTATAGTCTTATGATAGATGAGCAGCGATCAAGTCTAAAGACTTAAAAAAAGGAGCGAAGGATTAATGGCTTGTTTTAGAGCGGGAAAGTCTGCTTTTTATTCAGCATTCGGTGAAAGCGGGTTGCACCCTATCTGCATGCTGCGATAAGAGCCATTGCGTTTGTCGTAAATGTGAAAGCGCTATCAAACAGCTTTCAGGTGAGATGTTCTTCTTGGGAAGAACCTTAAATTTAGCATCCTGACCTTAAATGGTACATAATAACGACTGCCATTCGTGGTCTAAATATCACGGATAAAACCTGTCTTATGGATGACGTCTTGCAGATAGCGTGAGCTAAATGGTGCTTTTAAAGACAATAATGTAATGGCGCTTGTGTCATTGAGTGGAAGGTTGCGCCGTCAGTATCTGTGAAGATAGGGGCTCTAACATTTCTGTTTGCCTCTCGAGCTTTGACCTTCACTAAACTCTCATTCTCCTCAATTTGCTCTCCTATTACAGCACTTACAATGTTCTGCAATGCCCACTTCCTCAGAGCCCATCTCTGCTGCTCATTTTCCTCGCCCTGATTGAAAGTGAGCACAGAGAATCGCAGTTTCATTTGATCAGAATCAACCATCCCCCAGCCGCCCCCACCAAAAAAAAAAAAAAGGGGTCAAGTCTCCCGAGACAATGCAACGGCTGAAGAGTGTGTTTGCTAAAGTTGGAAAAGCAGAAGTTCTTTTTTTAATCTTCAGGTAGTGCACTAACATAAGCAATACAGATTACACAATTGACATTAGTGACCGCCTGCATTAGAAAACAAGGGAAATATTTCTGGAAACAAAGAAGACATAGAATAACTGATGTGCTTTCTAGCCCAAGGCATGTTTTATTCCAAGAATACCAAGCCAAGTATTCCACATCGGGCTGGCATGAGGCAAATAGTCTTTTGATTTCTAGTCTGAACGGTTGGTCAAACGGTTGCGACTCATATGTCACTGTCTGGGGAAAGAAATATTTGGGCGTACAAACAAGAGAACGGAACTGACGAATGTCTTCAGCGCGTATCGATCAGCTCTTTAGCGAATCCCTATAGAACGGGTAATTGTGTCTCTGTATTCTCTTGTTTTACCAAACCGCAATCTGTCTGAAGGGTAAAATAGCACGTAGGACTCCTGGCAGATTTCAGATGAATGTCTGTGTGTAGAGAGTCTATTAATTTTGTAACCCTGGCATTGGTGGAAAGCTAGGTTCACGAGCAGCTTCCATATTCGAGTCGAGCATATAATTATACATAACTGTAAATGTTTTGATGACTTGTGTCTCATCAGAAATTTGCACGTCTCCCTGAAGTGTAATTTGCCTTTGATGAAATAGCAACTAGTTTATACAGTATCTTCCAATCGTGGTTTCATGATCATAGACATGATTGGGTTATTTTGGCAAAGTTTAATAAATTAAAAGAATTATAATAATAAATAAATAAACGAGACACTGTAAGCAAGTCCCGAATCAGTAAGGGAGAAGATCAATAAGAAAATCTCCATAACTGTGCAGCGTAGAGAGCTGTGTGGCAATAAATGCTCCATGAATATTCACAGGTATGAGTGTGTAATTAATAATATTTCCAAGCTGACACTGAACTTACAATATACAGTATATTGTACTGGAAATTAGGGTAAAATAGAAATGTACGGTAAAATATCAGTAATGGCAACAAAAGGATTCGTTGTGTTTTTTCTTTTTTCTACGGTAAGCTCTGTGTCTTGTTTAAAGGTGGACTATGTCTGTTTGTTTGATGGTGTGCTAACAACACACTACGGCACCGTGCTGAGTAAAATCAGTCTCCAATCCAATAAGCCCCATCCTACTCCATCCATCAAGTCATACTTTGTTTTACAGTCTGGTAAAGGAGGGTTAAAATGAGACTTATTTGACTTATTTCAACAATGATGGAGATGTTTAAGGCGGACATGCAATTGCTCATTTGTCATGAAAGCAATCACGCAGGCTTTGACTGAAATGGTGAGAAAAAGTGGAGATAATTCACTTGAACCAAAAGCTGTTCCCACATGATGCTTTTTATAGCATAAGACTCCTTCAGTTTGTAAACCAAATTTGATCAGAAATGTCTCCGGAATAAATGCAGATCGTGTACGGGGTTATCACTCGGTGTAAAATTCATATGACAAAATATGTTCCACAACATTTTTTTTTGGAAATAATACTTTAACCCATAATTAAATAACTCACTTAAACCAGCAAACACAATGTTTTCATCAAGGTCTTCATAAATATGTAAGAATAAACTTACTAAATATGTAAGAATAAACAAAACATTTCCATATGTGGATAAGAGTGAAATGAAAGGAAAGAATATGTATGGTGTATGTGTAGACACATAGGTGTGGGTGCAGCCAGGAGGGTGGAGTCTGGGGTTGAACCCCACCCTGAAATGTTTTCCAGTTCCCAGAGGATAATCATGCAAAATGAACAAGAACAATAATTTCCTATCATGCACACGATCACGCGCTCACCAGGTGAGAGGAGATCACTACTACGTCCGATCAGATCGCATCATGCTCTTACCAGGCACTTGTCAATCAGATGCTTACTATTTCACATGCTTACCAGCGGCTTGGTATAAATTCTGCAAGCACTTTTCACCACAAATTGATGGTGTGATGTACCACTGGTGAACTGATAACCCACTGGATGCACGCCATAAACGGGGTATGCACCAGAGAGATGTAAACTGAACTTGATGCAGTTTTCTTCAATATGGGATGGTCATAGCACATCCACCATGCTTGTATTCAATGAGTCCCTCTGTGATTCCATTCACTTCTTCCTGTGTTTTGCTTCTACCATGTTCATGTCTGAAAATGTAGACAATTACTACAGTAACTACGTCCTTACAGTTTTCTGCCGCGTTCCAGCCGAGTTGTACAAGTTCTTACTGCGTTGACCCAATTTTTTGCGGACGTAGTTGGAACATGGTCCAGCGCGATGGGAGGGTTGAAATACATACAGCACAGCTTTTTCTATATATAATTTATGAACATCGTTAGAGCTCGATTACTTCACAAAACAATGGTACTCAATATCAAATAACATTCCGCGCAGCAATCTCATTGTAATGATGTTCCTAAAAGGTCAAAAGTGTGGACAGAGTCATCACGTTTACGGTTCTATATTTAACCACTCCAAAACTGCAAATGAGCAAATGAACGAATGCTTTAGTTTGTTCGAATCACATTTTATTAGCCGCCAGCTGCCGAGAAACGTTTGTTTTGGGATTGTGAGGTTTTCGTTCTGTTTCAGGTTTGAAAGGCAGCCCTTGGTGCTCAGGGATATCGCGGTGACGGGGGAAGATGTACAGGTTTTTCCGCCGGAGGAGAATGGAACCGATCTGGTTTTTATAAGATTGATGTACATAATTTCCTCCCATTACAAGCATTTTATTTGAATTATTTTCAGTATAAATGTCATAACGGCAACGTTATTAATATATTAACTTTGGCTGATGGTAGATCATGACGTAAAATAATATTAAAATAACCGATTTTTATCCTTACCGCACAAGCACGTCAGATCACATGGTGACTTCATTTAATGTATTTCCTCATCCACATCCTCCCTGTGAAATGATTTCCTGGTTACGCTATTGTCTTGCAATGAACATAATAGACTTATTATTAATATGGAAAAGCGTTCTGGAAGGAGATTGAACATCAGTGCTTTAATGTTATGACAGTAGGGCAAGCCATGTTTAATCATCTGTTGCCTTGTTCTAATACCGTTGTTCATTTTGTATTTTTATTCACATTTACAGTTTTGTTCGTTTTAACAATATTGTCTTGATGAAATACTTATTCTGATATTCAGATATCAGCTAATTAAACAAACTAACAGGGTCTTTTGGAGTGTGGTACCCGGCCCAGTATCCAGTGCAACATTTTTCCTCCTCACTTGCCCTCAGGGACAGCAGATCAGAATTTTTATGTTCCGCTGAATATTTTTTAACTGGCCCATAACATTTTTTTTTAACAGAGATTAACAGAGAACTGAATTATCCTATTCTTTAAACATTTTAAACATAATTTATACTCAGATTTCACTTAAGCCAATTCTGAATGAGGTTACGCAGTAAGCAGTGTACTTCTCACTAATCCAGTACATACAGTGGTGTTCAAGTCAAACAAGAACCTGATGCAAACGTGATGTAATTTCTGATGAATGAAGGCATAAAACTGATTGACATTTACAGAAGACTTTGAGCACGGTACAGTGATGAGGCTCTTAGCAGCAGTAAACCATTTCAAATGTTTTAAAGAAGGCCGTGCGTCCGTCCGTGAATGACGATCCCGGCCGAGGTGGCTCAGAGCCCACTGCAGTCATTCTACAGTCGAAATCTACTGAAAGCTCACATTTCAACTCCATTCACACTGTATGTAACACTGTCATGTTCTGCTGCATTACTTTTTGTGCCCTAATATTGAAAAACGGTCTCTCGTCATTGCTTAAGTAGAGTGTCTGCATGTCAGCAAGAGCCTTTTCTCTCATTGTTCAATTTTTAATCTAAAGTATCAATTAGATTGGACTTTGACTCACGGAGCATGAACGAAATTCTCAATGATAATTAAAACGGCCGACAAACCATATGCAGAATGACAAAAGGCTGGGATATTTAATGTAGAACGATCTGTTCTTTATTTCTTTAGTTTTATTTGATAGTGACGCAGATCGGCGCATCTTTTTGTCCAACGATTTTCTGTAAAGCCTTTTCTAAAGCTTTATCATTGTAATTAAAAGTGGATTTGTCCTGTACGCTGGTCACACGCAATTATCCGATCAGTCATTTCATGTGGCAGGAGCGTAATGCAGAAATTCATGCAGAGATAGGTCGAAAACCTCGGGTAATGCTCGCGTCAAACATCAGAATGGGGAAAGCGGGGTGATCTCTGTGACTCAGCCTGTGCCATGCTTGTCGGTGCCAGATGTTTGAGTATTTCAGAAAAAGCTCATCTAACAGGATTTTGATATCTACAGGGTGTAGAGATCATACAGAGTGGTTCCAAAAAACAAAACAAAACAAAAAAAAGCACCAATCGAGCAGTGAAAACATAACCTGGGACTTTTCCCCATGCAGGGTTTGGGAACTTGTGCTTGTGGCGGGCTTTTCTGCTCACCACGGTTGTACAGAGTGGATATTTGAATAACTCGTCTGTCTGCTCTTATCAACATTTTTTGGTATCCAGTGAAAACTTTTTGTTTTCCAAACCCCTTTCAATTTGAATCTATAGTCTATACACAGTCTAAACATTCCATCTATATATGCACATGAAACATGGTGGAAGCAGATTGAGCGTATTTATCAATAGGTCCACATGCATTCCTCAGGAGCTGCTCACCGCTTCGGTTCTGATAATTACTGGGACCATGAAACGGATATGACTGACAACTTTTAAATTGCACCTTCTGTGTATAACTTGGTATCTGTTTGAGTGCACATGCGACCAGGTATGTGTCATTTTGTGTGTGCGTGTGTCTTTGTTACAACTTTGCCCTGGCACACTGTTTAATTCACCTAATCTTCTTGAGAGGTTTCAAATGTGCAGACCTGTAATTTATGGCCCTTGCCTCTGGTGAGGGATGATAAAAAGATGCTGTCTAATTTTGTGAACACTTCACTCACATAGTCACTATCTCCTCCTGGAGCATAAATTTATTAAAAGCAGAGCAGAGAGAGAGAGACAGAGAGAGAGGACACGACAAGGTGTTTGCCATCTCACCTGAGTCGCTCCTGAAGACCTCGGAGGGATGAAGTCAGAACACACAGAGCATTTTAGGAACCAGAATGGATTCTCAGTAAACAGGGAATGCAGCATTCACTTGGGAAGCGTTTCAGAATGTGGCATGTGAATTCAAATCTACTGACCTCACCTCATTGCTTAATTTTTCTCCACAGACATCTATGCAGCTGCCATATTGGTTTTCCTGTTTATGTTGACCTTGACTTCTGACCCTGACCTCCTGCATACTCTTGGTAATCACATCATTTTTTATTTGATTTTTCTTTTTCCATTATTTCATTGTTCTCTTTGTTTTAGTCATCGTTTACATACGTAGAAGCTAATTTTCAGTTCCCCGCTGCTTTATTAATCCAGTTTAATTGCTGAGTTTGTACTTGTTTTTATTTTAACTTGTGTTAGATGCATGTGCAACACTCTTTTCCTTTTTTTTCTTTTATTATTATTCATCCTGGAAAGTTGCAGAGAAACAGTTTCATGGTTTTATATATTCATGTATTTGCTCATTCCCAATGCTGACCATTTGACTTTTCATAAGACTGCAGTAGGAAGTAACCTCACTTGTGGCCCAGATTTTATACCAAATTCAAAAGTGTTTTCTGTGTGTAAGAGTATTAAAATGAGCCTCCATTCTGTGTGTGTGTGTGTGTGTGTGTGTGTGTGTGTGTGTGTGTGTGTGTGTGTGTGTGTGTGTGTGTGTGTGTG
>JAQQZT010000015.1:8739670-8753585 GCA_030068275.1 Clarias platycephalus | reverse complement strand
GTGTGTGTGTGTGTGTGTGTGTGTGTGTGTGTGTGTGTGTGTGTGTGTGTGTGTGTGTGTGTGTGTGTGAATAATTTTTAATAAAAGCAGCTTTGACAGTAATGCAGACGATCCACATAATGTAGGGACTAAGTGGATTTTAGCAAAACTGGTTATTTAACAAAGAAAACCACATAATTGATTCCTGTCGAATTATGTTTATTTAACATTTATGGAAGGAGTCTCCAGTGTCAGCACTTCATAACGCGCCACAGGTAAGTCTAAGGATGGAGTTCTATCTCCTTTCGTTTTTTGGTATCTCTACAAGCTGCCTTTGATCTTATTAACTTAAAGAGAGAATGAAAAGTGAGAGGATGACTGTTTATTTCAGGTAAGCTTTAACAGGAAGTAAAAAGCGTTACAGTATGTTCACTGACAAATAAAAAAATTGCAGATGTGAGGAATAACACACCTCAGAATGTACGTTTATTGGAAAATAATCCTCTTCGGCCTGGTGACCTTAAATCAGCTTCGCAATACTGTTTTTGTTTAATATTCTGTTCAGTCAGTCAAACACGGGTTTTGACTCTAAAACGCTAATACACTATACAACCAAAGAATCCTATCCATATGTGCTTGTTGAACATCCTATTCCAGATTTAGTCTGTATTTGCTGTTATAATAAAGCCCCGCTGCTCTGCGAAGGCTTTCCATTAGATTTTGGAGTCTGTCTGTAGGGATTTGTTCTCATTCAGCCACGAGAGCATTAATGAGACCAGGCTCTGATTTTGGGCAACGAAGCCTGAATGTAATTATTATTGCAGTTTATCCAAAAGGTGTTCAGTGAGGTTCGGGGTCAGGGCTCTGTGCAGGCTGTTTTTTTGTTCTTCCACTCTAACCATGGCAAAGCACAAGGTCACAGAGCTTGCTTTGTGTACCAGGTGTACTGTCATGCTGAAACATGTTTAGGCATCTTAGGAATTTCAGTAAAGGGAATTAGTAATGGTTCAGCACACAAACGCATCCTGCACAGTTGTGCGCTTCCGACTTTGTTGCCATCGTTTGGCGAAGTAGTTTTATAGTCGATTGTCCACATACTTTTGGCCATAGCGTGAGCCAGACTTTCTTGCATTTTTTCCCCCTGTTTATGTAGTTTTGAGGAATAGTTCTCCAGGTTTCCAGTTTTTTGGCTCTCATTTTTGGCACGCTTTTGTCTCTTATTTTCGTTCCAGTAAACACTGCAATTCTATATGACACGCATAATATATTGCAAGAAATAATAAGGGCAATTTGAGTAATTTGTTAGCATGCTGTGGTGTGGGTGAGATTCCAGTAGACGTAAAAAAAAAAAAAAACCACTAAGAATTTGGAGTAAATAGGGCTCAAATATTTTCAGGCATATCCTAATTTGTGTTATGTTGGTTTTTACTGGTTATTAAAATATATATATATATTAATACAGTAAATGATACAACATATATAATAAAAAACATATTAACACAGATTAATGATTGTATTTATGTATATTTTGTCTCTGCTGCCTGGTTGGGTATGCAGGCTGTTCCTGCGGCAGTGGCGCTCGCCCCGGTCTTCCCGCTGTGATGGGTTCAGTGAGGGTGGAAAGTTCAGAACTCTGCCTGAATCCATGAAAGTCTCAGCAGGTGATTTTTATTACCTGCTTGCCTAGTTGTTTGTTAATGGATATGACCTTCACAAAGGCATAGGCATGTCATTTTATAGCTTGTTCTATGAATACAATTGCTGCACACATGCAGAGAAAGAAAAAAAAATTAAATAGTCATGGGAAATTATTTTCCAGCAGCTCTGATGTGACACCTTTGATTGTAATGGCAGTGTTTAGTTTTCTCACTCGAACGCTGCGTGTTCTAGGTATATAATATAGTGTAGACATACTTTCATTTAAAAAGGATTAAATTTATTTTCATTGTCTCTTCCATCAAGGAGAACTACCATACAGGTCACGTTGTAGGAATGTAATTACGGAACCATATTCAGGCCCTAATCTACACAGGCTATTAATGCACAGGAGCCACCCAAGGATGAGGAATTATTTTGGTGCTGGATCAGTTTGAGCACACCGTGACTTTGACATGGTGTGTAATGCTGATGGACATTGGTAGAATTTAAATGGTCTGACCCTTAGTATTATAAGTTTTTATCTGGAATTCAGGTTTCATTCTTCATGGAACTTCAAAAAAAAGGCCAAAAGAAGTTATTTAACACATGCTGTTACCGTTTAATTCTTCTTGTACAATAGTTATTTACCAACCATTACACTGTTAAATGTAATTTCAGCAAACACATTATACTTTTACCTGTTAATAGTTACAGTGATTGTTGCAAAACGTTCTCGAAACAATGCACAGTACTGTGCAAAAGTCTAGAGCCATCGCCCATGTCTTCATATTTTGCTTCCAAAGAGCTAGATTTCCTTATATTTTTAATGTACATTTGAGGAAGAGGTCTCCAGACTTCTTGAAGGCTGGGATTTTTGGCAAGTTTTGGACTCTTATTTTCAGTTCAGTCCCAGTGTCTGACCAGTTTTAGAGGAATGTTTTTTGTTTGCTAAGCCACACAATGACCTATGAAACATTGAGTCATAAAGAAACCATCTAATTTAAGACGTGAACTAGTGAGAAACAAGAGATCAGGCCGGTGATTAGTACACTGGTGATTCTGAATGACGAGTGGTTGGAACAGACGAGAGGGGAAATGAGGTTGTTACATAAACAAGCAATTTTTGATTCCCCCCCCTGATTTTCTCCCTAATTTACTCTCACTCACTCATCTTCTATACCGCTTTATCCTGTATTCAGGGTGACGGGGACCTGGAGCCTATCCCAGGAGACTTAGGGCATGAGGCAGGGTACACCCTCGACAGGGTGCCAATCCATCGCAGGGCACACACTCATTCACACACTCACACACCCATTCACATACTACGGGCAATTTGGGAATGCCAGTTAACCTCACCTACATGTCTTTGGACTGTAGGAGGAAACCGGAGTACCCGAGGAAGCTCACCAAGCACAGGGAGAACAAGCAAACGCCATGTGCTAACCACTACACCACCATGCCGCCTCTCCCTAATTTAGTTGTACCCAATTCCTCCCCGTCACTAGGGGGCTCCCACATTAAGCTACTACGACCACTCAGTCGGGAGGGCCGATGACTATCATGTGTTTCCTCTGAACCACGTGATTCCTCTCTACCTCTCATCCCTCCCCTCTGAGAGAGCTCTCTCTAGACCTCTAGCACCCGGGAATCAAACTCGCGATAAATGCTTCCTTATAGAAAACTTCACTGTATGAAGTATCAACACTTTTTTTCAGTTTCAATCGAATTAAATTGAATTAATTTTCATGTTTTTGTTACCATTTAAAGTAAAGAAGAGAGAGAGAGAGAGAGAGAGAGAGAGAGAGAATAAATGAGAAATGTTTGAATTACTAAAGTATCAACTTCTCAATGATTTTCTTTTGTTAAATACTGATCAGTTAATTGTCTTCGATCATGTGGAATTTGTCAGAAAACTGATCAACCAATGAGAATCAAAAATTCAGGATGGTGTGGCATTAATATGGTATTTGTAGGGACTTTTTTTAGACAGCCGTAGTCAATAGTAAAGGATGCGCATGCCACTTTGCATTTATTACTTATGCCCTATTCATTCCACTTTATTTAAACAACACATTACATGTCAGCCTCGTTTCCTCACCTGCCAACAGGCATGTAGGCTGAGGAAGTGTATGTGTCATCGGCTCCTTGACATTGTGTAGTAACGAGATACGGTTGTACAGACTGACCCTAGACCTGCTCCTCCTCCTGACACTGACTATCTAACATGACGGGCTCAGCCCAACACTCTGCTACTATGCTGGCTGTTGCTTACTAGTTATGAGTGTTTAGGGTCAGGAACTGCTTTATTGGAACTGCTGTGTCTCTGAGCTAAACTGAGTTAACTTTGTGCAGAATGTAGTTCAGATTTACGCCTATTCACATCCCTCTTGTCACTCTTATTAACATGTTCCATGCAATTTGATTGGCTCTGGTGAATCTCATAAGGAGAGGAGAGTGGAACTTTGTCTCAGTTCAACAATCCTCCACTGGAGTAGGAGGATTCCTAAGGCGTCATCTGCCGCCCTCTGCCCTTTGGTGAGATAATCTGCAAACAAGTTGGCCTTTTGATTAATGTAGTGCTCCCAATCCGACTGCCTTCAGATGGAGTCCGTCACACATGGAATACCAAACAGAGAGTGTTCAATAATGAGCAGCGGAAAAAAAGTAAATCAAAGGAATCAATCTGTTTCTTTCTTGCCGAACTCGAACTACAAGAGCCGGTGCACCTCCTGGCTTTCTCAACGCAAGACGGCTCTAATCAGTGGCCAGCCTAAATATAGGGCACGTGCCACACCCGAGGAGTTGTATTAAAAATAATGCCCTATATGAGATTCAGTCTGCGTCACAAAGAGCGCCTTTTAAAATCTCATTTATTTCAGCCGCGCGTGTAACGTTGCCATGCAAAGGTCGTCATCTTTGTTTTTACGCTCAGAGGAGAAATAGTCCCTGAATTGATTTGAGAAGAGCACTGACACAATATGTGGGTGGAAGAATGTGCACGGCGAAGAGGGAACAGGGGATGGAAGTGGAGATTATGTGTAGGCCCACAGAGGCTTGGAATACAAATGAACGCTGCAGGATGGGATTGTGGTTCAGAGGTCTGTGGCGCAGGTTGGGCACGCTGCTGTGCCATCCTGCCTCAGGGCCAAATAAGCTGAACAGACCTGAAACTCAATTCTTACATGATGCCTTTTTTCGTACTTTTAAGAGAAGAAAAAAAAGATGCATGCTGTGCAGTAGTGAAGGATTGGTATATTTGTTAAATCAGCTCTTCTGGAACGCTATAAAGAGAAGAAGTTAGCTCCATTTAATAGAATCCATTAATTGGATAATTAACAGTTTGTGGAGTTTAATCTGGAGTTCTCTGTAATGCACTGCACATCCAGCGCTCTGATCCTTTTCAAGGACGTGAACAGGTCAATAGATGTGATCAATGGATTCACATAGGCACACCACAAAAGTTTCCTCAACCAAGTGAACTGTTTTTTATTTTTCATTTTCATTTTCATTTCGTTCTTTTCTTCATCATGTCTGGCATTCATCTTCTGAATGCCTCCTTCCTGATACCATTGGCTGAGCGCATGTCTCTGTCTCCTGCCAGACTGTTTTGTTAACACTAGTGTTAAATTTCAAGGTTTCATTAGATGTCACTCAATTAAAAGAACATTATGGCTTGAATACAGGGTTGCCATGGTTGCTCCATACTGCGCTTTACCCGTAATGCTCTAATGAAAACCCTTCACAGGGCCCAGTGAAAGTTTCACACCAAATTAGCGACAGCCACAAACTTCCCTCTCAGATGAAATTAATTAAAAGGACGTGCGTTGAAAGGGGAGGGAAAGGTGTCACAGAGGACTGGATGTGATTTGAAGCCAGACAGCAAAGGATTAATCCGACTTGCGTAATATGCGCTAGGATGGTTCTCCGTGGGTGGTAAAGATCAGGTAAGGACCAATAACGACATGTTTAATATTTTAGCCACAGTATCCTCAGACTGGTATTGACTTAATACGCCCTTTGTGTAATGTGATACTATCTACAGTACTGTGTGCAAAAGTCTTGAGCCATCCTGTATTTCCTCATATGTTGCTTCCAAAGAGCCAGACTTTTTTATTTGTATTTTATTTTTTAATGTAGTCTTGAGGAATAGTTCTCCAGGCTTCCTGAAGGACTTTTTTTTTTTTGCTTAAATCTTTTTCTCAGACCTGTGTGGCCGAAGTATGTATGCTCGCCCCGTGCTTTCTGTGGGTTTCCACAATCCAAAGACATGCAGAGTAGTGTGTGATTGTGTGCATGCTTGTATGCCATGCGATGGGTTGCCACCCTTTCAAGGTGCACCCCGCCTTGTGCTCCAAAAGCCCTGAGATAGGCTATAGACCTCCTGCAACCCTGTACAGGATACAGGATAAGTGTTATAATGAATAAATGAATTAATGAAATGACAGCTGGATTAAGACTTTTGCACAGCGTGGTGTAAAGTTTTTCCAGGGCTTTAGTTTAAAATGTGGTCAGATTTGATCTTTAAGAGGTGCTTATTTGTTGGAAATGCACAAAATAAACAATTAAATTAAATTTTATTTATATAACGCTTTTAACAATGGTCATGGTCCCAAAGCAGCTTCACAACATTTAAAGAAAGTTATGGAAATGTGTATAGATCATAATGATCAGATTGTCCCTGATGAGCAAGTCAAGGGCGACGGTGGCAAGGAAAAACTCCCTGAGATGGCAGTTGGATGAAACCTTGAAAGGAACCAGACTCAACAGGGAATCCATCTTCATTTGGGTGATAACGGATAGCAGGAATTTTCAATATAGCAGGAAAGTTCAATATAACTGAAGTTACCATGGAGCATCATGGACAGTCCTTGACCAGTTTTTGGACTTCTTTCTTGGTCAGCAGATTTTTAGTCCATTGCGATATAAACTTGCCTGGGTTGTTCCTGACCCAGTGTTCCCCAGTGTTCCATACAAACCAATTTCCTCTCAGCTGAGGTTTACATTTTGGGTCTTCTTCCAGACCATGGCAAAATAGATACACCTTCCAGTAACTGGTACTTACGTGCAGTTCTTTGAACTGATCATGGAATCTACAGCTATTTAGAAATAGCTGACCAAATCTATTTTTAGCTTTTTTAGAGAATTAAAAGACATTTTCACTCTTTCAGCATTACTGATTTCATACTCCAAGTGTTCATGTGTATATTCTAATTTCTGACGCTGTATTGATATTATAAACTCAAAATTAAAAAGAAAAAAAACTAGTGTTGCTTCAAGTTCTTGGGGTTTTCTTCTATTAAAGATGTATGTGGTATAATCATACTGGCCCAGAAACAGACCAATTCAAATGAATCATTGAAAGCCCAATATTGCTATGACATTCATGTTCATGATAAGTCTATAGAAACTTCTGACCACAACTGTATGGCCCTTATAACACTTTCAAAAATAGAGCGTAAATATTTTATAAAGCAGTGCTGGAAAATTTATGATAAGCTAATGTCAAAACTCATGAGGTGACATTTGAAGTTTTATGTGACTTTACAGTATGTGAAAAAGAGAAGCATATGAAAGCCATATATAAGAAAATATTACACATTATCATCTCTGAATTTGGCCTATTTACCTCCCAATTGCAAATTAATGTTACGTAATTAAGTCTCTTATCCTTACCTATAACACAGCAGGCATGCTATTCTTTTCAGCATAAGACATGTGACAAGTGCACACTGAGTAGAATTCTACAGCTAGGTTATATTCCTGGTTTACACACTGTTGCAACTTGTGGTTTGATTATTAAAAACATTGAAAATTGGTCTCAGAAAGTTGTGATCAATTGCGCGATATAAACAAGTAATTGCAAAATAAAAAGTCAAAAATGTAAAATATTAGCTCGTATTTCAAAGCTAGAAAGTCACAATTGTGTGATATTAACTCGCAATTGCAAAATAATGATATTTGCATAATAGATGCATGATATTGTCTCATACAGCGAACACAACTCCCCCTCTACAGAAGAGAAAAGAAATGCTAAATTATCATTTTGGGTTGACTGAACAAGATTTCCGGAATAATTTTACCCTTTTCTTGTGAATATCTGCATGTGTTTACTAACAGCTGGATGCAAGTGCAAGGTTAATGAAATTCACAAAGCAGCGAAGCAGATCTGGGTAAATAAAATTGAAAAAAATTAATAAATGGAATGAAAGCCAGACAAATGTCAGGTGATCATGTGGCCAGATGGAAACAGACTAAACTGTGCGTAAATGCGTAAATATCCTACAGGCGACAATGTGTAAGCAAGAATGTTTGAAAGTAAGCCCGTGAATTGCACAGTGGTGTGACTGCTCAGGTATCATAATTAGTCTGACGGAGAATCCTTGGACAGAGAATTTGTGGCTGATGACTGTGTTAGCTGTGACGTTTGAGGTGGGAGCAGACGGAAATGTGACTAAGCACATCAACGCTTTAAAGGGATCTATTGTGCAAAATTCACTTTGTGATCATTTTTGAATATTCACATGGGTCCCCAGTATGGGTGCACACAAAATATCTCTTCCGTTTTTTTACCCCTTTTTTCTTTTTTCCATAAATGTGCTTAAGAGACAAAAAAGTGTGTGTGTTGGGGGGGGGGGGGGTGGCAATTTGCATATCCCGTCCTCAGGCTTGACTGCTGTGCACAGTCTGCTGTTTTCAGGGAATTCTCGGTTCCTACAGTATGTTCCTAGAAAAATGCACTTCTGCATGTGGGCAGTAGATTACTTGCATTTAAAGCTAGAGACAGTAAAACGACATGTTTGGAATAGGAGTGAAACAGAGGGAATTTCAGGGAAGCCAAAATGCATTATATGAGTGGTATGCAAAACACACGCTGGGGGTGTCAGACCTGTGCCATTGGCGTAAGGGGAACCCAAATCCAGTTGGTTTTAATGTTAATGGTTTTAATGTTATGGCTGATCAGTGTAATATGGCACCTTTAAGGAAATTGTGGAATGTGCATCTATTGCATCACAACCGTGTTATGAATGCAAATTTGATGACCATTTTAGTCTGAGGCCGTTACTCATTTGGCTGGCATAGGGCCTTAGTGAAAAGCTGATGTTTGCAGGTATATGGACGTCCTTTGGGTGACATATGGGCTTTCTAAATAAATGAATCAGTATTGAAATGGTGCTTCATGACCACTCGCAATTTATTTTAGGAACATTCAGCTCCATGCTTCTATGTAAGAAGAAGACAGGTAGGTTCTGCAATGTGCTTTTATCAAAGACAAAATGATAACTTCCAAAATAAAGGTTGAAAAATACAGGCACAGCAGTCTTCCCATATACAACAATAATGCAGTGGAAACATGAAATCTTCCAAGAAAACGTTTGCAAGCTATTTTTTGTTTTTCAACTGGAAAAAGGTTACAGTATTTAAAAAAAATATCTATATTTTTTTGTAGTAATCATGGGTTTGTATGTTCTCCCTGTGTTTGGCGGACTTCCTCTGGGTACTCTGGGTTCCTCCCACAGTCCAAAGACATGCAGATTGCTACCAAACTAATTTGTTGTATCACTACAATGACAAAAAGTCCCTTCATTAGATTAATTGGCATGTTAATATGCAAGTCCTTCAGGATGACATAAGATGTATTTGAAGGTCTTATTAATGTGTTATTATTGTGTTATTATCGTGTTATTATCATTCACGAATCATTCACGAACACCACTTGAACTCAACCGGGAGTTATTGCCAGATCTCCCGTATACTCCTGACCTTGTTCCAAGCAAATTCCATATTTTTGGGCAATTAAAGGAATTCCTTGGAGGCCAGCTTTTTATAAATAGAGCAGGCAGTCCAGTTACGGCTCTGGTGTACTGAGAAAACTTTCTACCTTGATGGTATCCAAGCACGAGTGAAACGCTGGGATTAGTGTCGCAGGGGATTATATAGGGGTTTGATTTGAACATCCCTCATACTATTTGAACTAACAAGTTAGCACAAGTCTCAGAGCTCCCCAAAGTGTGTGTTAAGGCTCCAGCTGAAATATGCCTTAGATAATACTTTCTTCTTTTTGTTGCCCCTTAAAGTCCCTTTGTTTCGCTCCTTTTCCAACTGTGCCATTTTCGTGTCTATGTAAATGAGCTACTGCTGAGCAACGCCCACCAAAGCATCAGAGCTGAGCAACAACCGGGGGTAGGGGCTCTTCTTAGGGGCTCTTAGGACATAATGGGGTTAAAAATCTGATTAGCTTGTTTAAACCCAGGTCAAACAACAAAGCAGGTTTTTTTCTCATGTTTGTTGTTTGTATACAGTATGCACACAGGAGACTCAGCGGATCAATTAAAAAAAAAAAGTAGGGTCCCTTTAAATTATATTAGGTAAATCTACTTTATTTTTCCTCAATCGTCATGTCAGGTGATATCATTTGAGAAATTCCTACGTCTCTCCTGCTCCTCTCATGTTGTTGTAAATTTTTTTTAGCCTGTGCTGCTTTGCTAAATGGCACACTCTTGGCACGTTTACCTTTGGATTGATGGATGGTTTGGGATCTCTCGTAGCACGAGGGGCACATTGCAGACGAGCGGAAACAGGCTTTTCAGGTCATGTTTGGCATTCAGCTCGAGCAGATATGAGAACGCTTCATCGTTGGGGAGAAGGTTGCGAACACATCAATGCTCGTGGTGCGCGTCATGCTGCCACTTTTGAGTGTCACATTCACAGCACATGCACACTTGGATAATATGGAGATGATAAATGACCGGCCGTTGAGGCCTTGTAAACTTGCGTGCAAAACTGTGTGTGTGGCAAGAAACGGGAGATTACTGGAAGGGTGCCATTGCCTTGTTAAAGTAGACCAGGCTCTCCTAGGCCCCAGGATCTCTCTCCGGCTGAAAAACAGTCATTACATGCTGTGTCTAATCAGAACTGTGGCTGATTTATGATGTCCTGGTGTAAATGAATGTACTGGCGTTGTAAGATACAGTATGTAGTCAGGTTTTAAATCCACAGTGGAATGGTGGAACGGTTCGAGCCTGATCTGCATGAGCACAATACTGCTGAGGCATCTCAGATGAAGATGGAAATGAAATGGAATAATCTGCTTGACCAGCGCTAAGCCCGTCTCTCCTGTGGCACGCTATTGATTTTGCTTTGGCTCTGGGTTTCTCAGCAAGGATTTTTGAAGGACCACATTTCGATTATTATTGAAGACCTTTTATAGCAGTGTTAACATTTTAGGGTGCTAAATTTTCTTTAAGCACTCCACTATATGCACAGGAGAACACAATATAAAAAATGATAATGAGATACAAGATAATGCGTTAATCTGTACAAGTGCTTTTGTGAAGTGAAATTAGTACAACAGTACATACAGAGCCTTGAAAAACGAACTTAATTACTGATTTATCTTCTCCTTACCTGGTCACTTGAGGTGGACGGAATCGTCTAGAAACTTGTGCCAGCTTCCTTCCGTTTTTAATATCGGATTTAACGATGCTGTCAGGGATGTTGAATATTTGTGAAGTGGTTACAGCAAAACCTCTTTTTGAGCAATACTTCTTTTCCAAACTTTGATGTTTTATTTGCTGTTTTATTAGCTCCTGATCTTGTGTTGTACCACTACAAAATATGTAAAGAGCGCAAGTACTGTAGGTTAATACTTATGCCAGTGTATTGAAATAACAAACAGATGACAATCGCAGAGTGAAACTACAAGGGGCGTTTAAGTCAAACCGGGACGGATTACATTTCTGGTGAAATGTAGGCGTAAAACTGATTGACATTTACAGGAGACTTCAAGCACAGTACGGTGATGAAACTCTTAGCCACAGTAAAACATTTGAATGGTGCAATCATTTTAAAGAAGGCTGAACGTCTGTAAATGATGAGCTCGGAGCCCACGCAGCCGTTCTCATGAACATTCAGTGAGTGAAACACACTGATCCTTGAGCATCGAACTTGTCACCAACTTGCAGAAGAAAAGTATCTGTCTGTGGGAACGGTACACACAATCATTATTATACTTTCTACCTTGATCGTGTCCAAGCAGTAGTGAAACGCTGGGATAAGTGCATTAGTGTAACAGGGGATTATTTAGAGAAATAACGGTAGTTTTTACTCTCATTAATATGTTCTGTTATTCTGCACAATCAAAAGTCCCGGTTTGACCTGAATGCCTCGCGTATATAATATTTTTTCCCCGTAAATATAAAAATAATAGAGTTTCCTGGCACGATTCTCGGATATAGATGTACACAGTGTATGCGGTGACTAGGAGATAGATATGGGCCTTGATCCTAGAGAATTGAATGTCAGTTTAAAGGAAGCGTATAGGACAAAGAATACAACAAATGTTCAGAAATGAAGGATAGATGTGTTGTCTGGCTGCGTCTAAACATCCAAGCATGACCTTTATAGTGACAGGAATTTTGAACAGTTTGATGTTTGCCTTTTGTTAAGACTGTGGAAATACAACCCAGACGTTTTTGAAGCATTCTAGAGTTTGCGTCTGTTTTTTAATGAATGTACTCGATATGGTATGTGGAAATATAAAAAAAATATATATCAGCACCGAACTATTACTAATGTCATCCCAGTAGCTGAGTGCTTTAAATCGGCAGGTTGTTGGTGTTTACATGGACCCTAATATTCATATGTAAATTGAAAAACGCATCATGTAAACACTTCATTAGGGACAATCTGATCCTGATCAGAATGAATTTTCGATTGGAACGAGAGCAGTGGTGTAAACCTTTGATAATTAATTCGATAGCTGAATATAAGCCATGTAAATGCTTGTAAATCAAAAGTATATTCTTTATTATGGGGGTAACATTAGGTGATGCGACACGTTTTCAGAAGAGTGCTTTACTTTTGCTTCCATTCCTGATCTGTAAAGATCTAGTAAAGCATCTAACCAATCACTGATGAAACTGAATTCTTATAACCAATCATAACACAGAAGACGATATTTATTGGAAAAGATTCGAAGCTTAAAATAACCACGAAAGTGATGAAAAAAATACTACATCTTCTCATTCTTCTGTTATATTTTTCCGGATTACATGCTTCACAGCGGGCAGAACCACTGTGCCCACGTCGAAAAAGTTATATTCTGATGTAATGCTTTGTAAATGCGCATGTTATCCGATCAGCGCCCAAGTAAACGGTTGGAATCTCTAATCAGAATGTTTTCAGTTGGATTAAAGACAAATCATCGATGTAAACAGGGCTAATGTGTGTCCTGTGCTCTTGTTTAACATGGCATTAGTATTACAGTATGTAAGGCCCACATTTCAACACATAGAGCCTGTCTTCTTATTAGCTAAAAAATGAAAACACTGCAAACTTCATAACAAGCCTGTCAACTATGTACTGTGTAGCTGAGATGTAATATATACAAGATATGGTTTATTGTGTATTAGCTATATGGTCCTATCTGTAAAACCAGAGCAGCCACACATAAGCTCCCTATTCCCTGACATAGTATATGTAAAGGCAGCATCCAGGCAAATACATTAAAAAATACCACTTAATCTTGGGCCCAGACTGAGGCGAATGCATTTGTAATATTTGTGAATATTTGTAACGGAAAATAAAATGTACCTCTGGAGGAAATCTCGAATGGCTTTCTGTTAATGGGACCGAGCACTATACTGTATAAGGTGTAGGAGCCTCTTTTTTCCGCCCTATATAGTATACATATCTAGTGAGCTGGAAGCCATTTGACCTGCGTTGCCATAGAAAGAGCTGTAAAGCTACGTTCACATTCAATTCAGATTTTTTTTGTCAGATGAGATTTGCATGTCATGACGGCACATTTATAATTAGAAGTGACTTTTACCTGACTCTAATGTGGATGCGTCTGTCCTCGGAAACAGCGTGAGTGCGCACATCTCTTGTATATGTCTTTGCTCATAAAACACGTCATGTTTGTTTGATCACTCGTTTATTTCAAACAATGGATCCGATTTTAGCAAAACTATTCTTGGGATTTTGCTCTGGAGCATGGAAGGCAGTTAGTCTGCTGTATTTGGTAAGGTCCATAAAAAGGAAGAAAACCCCATGCCTTGGTTTTAGCTGTTGCTAGCACTACTATGAAATCCACACACCGCCAGTTCTGACTGATGACATCAGCGCCCTAGTGTCATGAATTTCAGTCTGTCCGTTTTCATTCCAGTCGCATGACCATATATCCGATCTAGGACCATATATAAAAGGCTACGTTTACACTCTCAGTTAAATGTGACCCAATTCCGATTTTTTGCTCATATGTGACACATATCGGATATGTTCTATGTCCGTGTAAACA
>JAQQZT010000015.1:8695686-8708084 GCA_030068275.1 Clarias platycephalus | reverse complement strand
TAAAGGACCGCGCCATCTGACCAATCACAGCAGTGAGGGCTCACGGAAAGGAGGGGTTTAGACAGACTGAATCTTCGGACTGCTTCACACGAGTCGTTTCCGAATCATTTAGAAATGGGCTAAAATTTAATCTATTTTTGGAGAAAACTAAAGTGTTTTTTGACCTTTCATACATGTAAACCTGCTTTAAGAGACTCATAAAGCACTATTAGCAACCTTTAAAATGGCATAATAGGGGCACTTTAATTTATTTTCCTGGAAATATCGATGTCCGTTAACTTGATTTCATTTGATTAAAAGTAAAAAAATGAATTATAGAATAAAAAAATAATAAAAAATTACTTGTGTTGTCTGGGTCAAAGGTGTTTGTGCAGATGAAAAACAGTCTTGCAGATAAAAAGCTAGCTAGATTGTGAGAGGACAAATTAAGGAGAAAGTAAAAAAATTAAAAAGAAAAAAAAAAACGACATTAACAACCGTTTTTTACCTGGGGTGCTGAAAAAGCTCTATGGCCAGTGAAGATATTGGCAAAGACCGAAGCCCACTCTGAGCCAGAGGTAGCTCAGTGGTTAAGGCATTGGATTATAGTTGGAAAGGCCTCGGGTTCCAACCCCACGACCACCAAATTGTCACTGCTGGGCCTTTGAGCGTAGTCCTTAACTCTTAGCTGCTCAGATGTATACTGAGATAAAAATGTAAGTCGCTCTGGATAAGGGTGTCTGCCAAATGCTTACAGTAAAAGTTTTAGTAATCCTTAACACCTGAAAACTGGGCACTACTTGGTGTGTGGAACAAGGGATTCTACTCCCTACTTAGCCAACACACTCTTCATTTAATGCTATTTGGGATTTAATCCTAGAACAGTTAGGGAGCTGAGTCTATTGTAAAGTGGAATAAGTGGAGATGTAAAAGGAAACTAATGAGATTTACAGGACTGTCCACCACAGTAAGGATTTAAACCTCTTTGCCCCCTGTAAACTTTCGGTCACTTTATGTTGGCTGTCAATATAACGCATTTGTAGAACTGCTGTGTAAATACGTTATGGAGTTCAGCCGTGCTAATATGCAGTACAGCAGCACTCCCTCTTGTGATATTGCTAAGCTAAAGCACAATACACTGAATGACCATGAACTACATTCATTTTAAAGGTCGCTATACACCTAATAAAAGTGTTTTATTTTATTTATTTATTTTAGTTGAAAGCTAATTAATATTTTTTTTTCTTTTCCTAATTGGTAAACATATTTCTTTGCTGGGTATCTAAGCACCTAGAAAAAAATCTGTTATCTGAGATACTGACTTGTCCACCCCTGACATTCATGATCCAACCACTCCAGTGTCCCTGTAAGCTGCGAGAACATCTCTGGCGAGACAGAGACAGTCGTCAGTGACCCGGATAAGAGAAGAGGATGCCTGGCAGTTTATTCGAGATAAAAGTCTTGTACTCGCAGGTGCGTTTGTACGCTGCCCCTGGTAAATGAGAAGATCAAAGCGGGAGGCCGCAGCTCCTCAACCCGTAATGAGATACGCCTCTCAGATGTTGGCTTTTTTAAAACAAAATTTATTTCCACTCGCCTCCTTTGCTGTTCTGAGTGATTTTTAACGACAGACCCGCGCTCTCTGGCTAAAGCACGAGGCAGCATAGCCGCACAGGACTCGGCTCGCTTTTGCTGAATTCTACTCCCTCACTTTACACGGGCTGAATTATACACTCCGCGACCGAGTCGATAGTATGCTGTAAAAAATGTCACGGAGATGATGATTTCTCCGACAGTTGTGTAGCGTTTAAACTTTATTGCAGTTGCCGGAGTGCCTTTAACATCCAAGAGATCCACTGAAAATCTGGTGCTAAGTGTTTTTCAGGACAGAGTGAAACGTGTGAAATATAAGAACCATCCTGTCTTAGTGGCATCCATTCTCACTCTCACGCATTCTCTCTCGCACACACACACACACACACATGCACACACACACACACACACAATGACTTCCACGCTGCACAACTGAATGTGAGTGCAGCAATGATCTGGAAAGCAGACATATCTGGTGTTGAAATTGAATCTGGTCCCAGGTTTGCACGAGAAAATCCAAAGTGACAGAAAAAGCAGATAATAGGTTTGCTGTAGCTTCACGCCTCAATGTATGTCCACATAGGGCAATTTCTAAAACAATGCAGTGCTTGACATTTTTATGACAGCCTTTTTATTGTACTTTTCCCATTACGCCTGTCTGTGCTATGCGCTTCACTCAGTCGTGTCTGTAGCATTCAGTTAACTTAACTCCTCTTTTACTTCACTCTTGTAGAAAAAGCCTCATCTTTCCTCCGCTCGCACTCCAAGTCCACTTTCCCCCCCCCCCGATACCATCCATTTACTTCCACTTTCATTTTCGGGCCGAGCTTTCCTGTCACTTTCCTTCTGATTTTCTTTGCTTTTCCTCCTATACATTACTGATGCTCATCATTGTTGGCTGTATTCTCTCGCTCTCTTTTCAAGCCTTCCTCTTTACAGTCTCCCTGGTGCTTTCTGTCCTCTTTCTATCTCTCTTTGCCTTTGACCTTGAAGGGATGAAGGTTTTTTTTTCTGCTGTGCGTTGAAAAACAGAGCTCGGTCAGGCGTCCTCCCTCACTTCCCACGTTTTCATCTTTGGCAATGTGTAAAGCTGCGTTTTTTTTATTTTTTTTTCAATGCATAAGATTCTTGCGCCCATGTGCTTATTGGTCTGTTTTCTACTCCGTCTGACAGGAAGTGGATGCGTCCCTCTTATTCAATAGTCCACTTTTAATTCTGACTCAGATTGAATAATACGACGGATGAAGGCTGATCGATGTTTTCAGCTTGAGACAAGTCAAATAATCTATATATTATGATTTATAGTGTACACAAACCAACCATTACTACTTGTTCGCCTGATTAAAGCTGGCACTTTAAGTAGTTATTATGGCTTGTGCTATACACTATGATTACTGTATCCAGGAAAATAAAATGAATGGCTGGGCTTATTGAATCAAGGATGATTAATTTAGCGCCACACGTCACGTGACGCCGGAGAAATGGCTTTTAATGTGAGCCACTTCACCGAGCAAGAACTGATAACATCAGTGTGCTTGTCAAGACTCCTAAACGGCTGTTAAAAGAATGCCGAATAACAGGGGTATATCATCAATTAATGCGCGCTACGCTTTCTTCCGGGGCTCATAAATAATAGCGCCTTATTAGGGGTCATAGCTGTATTGTTTTCAAATGAGAGGCCTAAATATGTTTGGACTGTGTCAGATGGCAACACCCAGGAGCAATGTTTTTGCATATCGTAATGAGCTTTAGAAAACTGAGATGAAGGTAATAGGATGAAACAATGCCCAGGGACAAGATAGACCAGGGTTTTTATCACACAATGTGCACAGTAATTAGAAAGTCTACTCTGGAAGATCAACCTCCTTTGCTTTTTCTCTCTAACTCTCTCGCTCTTTCTCAGTTTCTCTCTCTCTCTCTCTCTCTCTCTCTCTCTCTCTCTCTCTCTCCCAATCCCCCCCCCCTTCGCTTCTGCCCTCTCTTGCTCGAGCTAACAAGCCATGCTTTGTACAGTGTACACTATATACCGACACAATTTGCATTCAGAAGTGCTTATTGCACAAATACCTTCACAGCTACATTAGCATAGATGTTCAGCAAGCTCTTAATTCAACGCTGAATAATGAAGACTCATGGCCGAAATTTTCATTAGCGTTAGCAGGAGCATTGTACGTTACTGCCCTCTTATAAGAATTACAAGGTCTTCAGTCAGACATTACACAATTTAATGTTTTCTCTTAGAGCCACTTTTTTATCACGCGGTCTGTGAGCCTGGGTGTATGCGTCACAGCATGAGGACTGAACATTGCCATGCAGAAATCAAAGTTCTGTTTACTTTTGAAATTATTACTTTTCAAAGCTCAGACAAATCGATGTAAATACAAGGGTTGTAACGATGCACAAAATTCTAGTTTGCCATGATCTGATATATTGGTGTCTCGATGCCGTACTGTATATATATATATATATATATATATATATATATCCAATGCACCAAAGTTAACCATTGTCATTGATAATGACACAGTGTTTCCTCTGCTCCTTTACCTTTCTGCTGACAGGGTTGCCAAGTGTCAGCTCCATTTACACCCCAACTTACAAATGGCACCAAATGCCCTGAATCCTGATCCTGTTTCAACTTTTTCAGTTTCTTAATGACGCAAACAAATTCAGCATGGTGAACACACATTTTTCAAAAGTGTGTTGCGTTCCAAAACAAGACTGGTTTGGGATAAAAAAAAAAGCAGCCCAGGCAACCCGTTGTGACTCTCAAGAAGGTTAGTCTGAAGCATGGGGTGCTTAATTTCCCATTCTTCTGTTAGCTAGCGGTGCCGTGAAGGTCACGCCTGCCTCTGTCTCTTAAATGCTTTTGAATCCTGCGCTCTCCACTTTTGGAATATAAATGCTGTGCGGATTTGAACTCGGATTGAATCAGCCGGGAATTTGAGAGCCTCATATCGAATCGAACGTCGCAATACAGAATGTAGCGTTGTCGCCCCCTCGAACGTACTTGTGATTCATATATAAAATGGAGGCCAATCACTAAAACCCGGGGCTTCACCTTCTCACAGCGGCAACACTAAGCCCCGGGATCCTGTGTAAGGAGTCCATCTTTCTAAATCAGGGTTCAAATCCTAGCCCAAAGGCATGCTTTCATTTGTGGAAAATAGGCTTGCATTACCAGAATTAGGAATTCAATCATGTTCCATCAGGCTCACAGTAATCAAGACCTTAGCCCTGCGGTCAACAGCATGTGTGTCAATAAGCCTCCATCACTTATATGACTGAGGCAACACCTCAGTGTGAGTCGAGTGAAAACTCTGCAAAAAAGGACACGTGACCCTGTCTCTCAGCCCTGTATTTAGGCCCAAGCTGGGAGGAAAAACTCATTTGATACACAGCGTCATTCCAGGTCCCACATCTCTCTCTCTCTCTCTCTCTCTCTGTTTCTCCCTTGTTGTCTCTCTGTTCCTGTCTACCTTATTCAGCCGCTCGCTCGTTTGATTGCTCATTCGGTGCCGCTTTTAATTGTCTCCTGGATGAAAAGCAAGGGTCCCATTTTCAATTACAGTAAATTAAGTGCATAATAAGGATTAGCATCCATTTCACAGTCATTTTTAATTGAACTCCGTCACTCGGGCGCCTAAAGAACGAGCTTCGGTTTTTGATTGACCGATCCCGCGTACAGAACGTTCTCAGGCGCGAGCTGCACGTTGTCATTCGGGCTCTGTCAGAAAGCGTCGCGGTGCATCCTGTACCGCAAAGCCTGCATGATGAGACACCTGATTGGTTGGCACACATGCTGTAATCAGTTAAATGACAGACAGGCTCACAGCTGCACTGTGCAAGCTAAGCCAATTTTGTTACAATTAGAGGACGCTATTTTAAGTTCCTGAACAGAAGACAGCTTTCAGATGAATGGTTTGGCCCACAGGCATCATCATTATGTAAAAAAAAATAATAAAAATGCAGCAAAAACCTGTTTGTTCTGTGTATTGTTTCAGAAGCCTTGTCTACTGGTGGACAGGAACGACTATATGACATCATCACATCATCTACAGTATACCACACTATGGTCTGCCTTCTTGAGGTTCAAGGTCTAACGAAGCGTCGTGAGATTCCTCAAAGTTGTGGAGCGCCTTGCAACCTCAGCTTCACCTATTTTACCTTTGAAGATATGAGGAATGAATGTGCTATATAAATGAGATCTGTGTCCAGTGGGGCCTTGATGAGACGCTGAACTGAGAAAAGCGCTGAGCTTACATTTGTCAGAGGTGAAGCAGAGGCACAGGGTGTGTCAGACCTATAACTTCTCTTTATTTGACAGGTTCACTAGATTCTTGTAGTTGATTGAGCATGTAGAGCTGGTCTAATTTGAGAAACCACACAGCATTTCCAGTTCATACTTGGGAATTGCGTTGGCAACCAGGAATCCCTTTTGAAGAACTTTGGATTGCTTTGGATTGACAAGAGAACTGGCAGTTTTGGCAGACGAAGCTGAACCCTTCCATGCATGCCACAACAACGTGCCAACCTTCACTTTTCTCCAACAGAAGGCAGGTTCAGAAATTGAATAGACTTTTTTTTTCCCCCCCGCCAATTTGACTTTCAGCACGTGCAGGGTTATAAACATCGTGCGGACGTTTAGAAAAAACAACAGTTCGACCAGTTTCATCAGCATAAATCTAATAGTCTGTCCGTCCAGGATGTTCCCCAGCTCCCAGCTGCACTTCATTTTGCCGCTCCTCAGCCTGAGTGGATGCACTCAGCTATGCGAGTGGCGTCACGGCTTCCTCGACGCCGTGCAGGTGGAGGGCTGTGCGTGCTCGTTCCCAGGCTGCACTAGCTGTAATAAAGCACGCTCTCAATCAGGACACATCCCCTCCCTGCAGCTCGGCTCCGTCAGCCCCAGTGCGAGCCTCCGCAATCAGCGACTGGCGAGCGGTGGGAAAGCAAATGAGCTTCAAGTCTAGACAGCCCACACCTGCATCTGGACCACTGGTGGCAGGAGAAGTGTAACCACAGCAGAGCAGGAGAAGAAGAGAGCACGAGGGCTCCGGTGTGACTTTCCGTTACGTGATATGGTTTCGGGCCAAGAGTTCAGGAAGCCGATCTTGGCTTGGTTTTCTTTCTTGTCCTGATGAGTTTTCGTCACAACGACCTAAATAGTGAAAGCGTAGCGAATATTCCATGTGGCTAAATATATATTTTTACTACAGAGACAGATTCACGATGCAGAAGTGAATGGAAATCCGCATGGAAATTCAGCTTTTAGTGAATTGTTAAGGGAATAGAGTTAAATATGCATTAAAGCTATGATTTTAAACTTCTTTGTTAAACAGCCAGCCGGCTCCATTATTATTCTACACAAGCGTTGCACTCCTACTGATTGTATGGTCTGCACAGTAATCCTGCGTCTGAACGTGTTCCGCGGAGTGCGACTCCATTCAGTGGACGTGGGCAGAGTGTAAGTGTTACGCAGGTTTAATTATGTCCACGGGGCCCGAATGTGTAGGCCCTGCATTTTGCCCTCTGCTCCTGTACTTAATCCACCACGGAGGGGTATGATGTCTCTTTCTCTCCTCACCTTTCGCAGCGAACAAGGCAATTAAAGGTCATATCAATTAGAGCATGTTGCAGTCTCCAGCCTCATTGTAGAACAGCTTGTCTGGGCGTCGGAGAGGCAAGCGAGGAATGATATGAGTGAGCGTTGTGTTTGGCCCCGCACCTCGCTTTGTCAGCGCGTAAGAGCAATGTTTACAGAGGCGCGCTGATTGAGTGTACATGGCAGTTACAGCGATGTGATAATGATTAATGGGGTGATGCTGGGGTTAATGACAGCCTGTCCACCCATTAAAATGACACGTCTGAATTTTACCTCTCCTCCCCTCTGCCGGCAGCATTTTTAAAAATGTATTTATTTATCCTTTTTGTAATCGTACTTCCACCGAAAGCAAAGGCGGTCATGTAAAAGACACGGACGACTCCGCACGGAGCCGTGTGATAGTGCAGCTTTAGATTCGAGAACTGTTGCACCTAAGTTTATTCTTCCATGATGCACAATTTGTCTGCTTTTCCCTTTGGGGATCAATAAAGAAAATCAATCAGCCAATTACAATTCCTCTGTGGCTGTGGTAACAATAATGTGCAGTTGCCAGATGAAAAAAAGAATTGTTGTCACTGAAGCATGCGCCGAAAGGCATAGTGTTGCCATAGAGAGCTTTCAGCGAGCGTCTCTCAGATTCCGCACATTCGTTTGCTCCTGGCCAGCTCGAAGACAAGAAGCGTGCGGATCCCAAAGTGTGATTAGATACATTTTAATTCATTCATTTATTCATGGAATTCGGTATCGCTCGGACAGAGCGTGCTTGTTTCATTACGGCTGTTTATGTTGGGTTTAAGGAAGCTTCGGTTATGATCTCAGAATGAGGAATACTGAACAATGCAAAATAATAAGAACGAACATCGTCAGAGATATTGAGAGATATATGAAAGAGTAATTGAAGGTGTCGTTGTGTACATCATCTGTTGTTGCTTTTGCTGTTACAACTGTTAGGTCCAGTCGAACGATTTATTAACGTTTCATTCTACAAGGCAGGGACATTCCATGATTGGGCATATCCTGGCACTCGGATACACTCCGCCTCGGATAAACTTCGATACCGTTGAATTGTGAGACATCAACATTCCGTTCTTTCATTGCAACCTAGCTGCACCGTTTTGAAACGTCACGTTTGAAATTTGTCGAGTCAGCAAATAGATTAGAGCGAATGTATGACTTAACATGAAACGTTGCCTGAGCAAACAGCCTCACGCGATGGAGTGAAGAACGTTTTCGTCGCTTGGTAACGCTTGACTCAAAACCCAGTACGAAGTATTTTTTTTTACAACAAGAAGAAAATTGAAGTTAGCTTAAAACCTTTATGGGGAAAAAACATTGTGTGGTAAAGGTGAAGGGAAGGTGGTGGGGCGGGGTAGGTGTGCTGATGGTGGGGGTGTGGGGTGTCGGGGTCAAGCGCACGCTCGCTTCCGACGTCTCTGGGTGTAAGGAAATCCGAAAGCAGATATGGATAACAGTGACTTGTTCCATATGCTGAGGAATATAACAGCCGCATGAATAAATAAAAGAGGCCAGCGACATGGGTGCCAGAACAGAGCGTTTAGTGAAGAGCCAGGCTCAGCATGGGAATGAGGTCTCAAGAGCAAGTTTGGTGAAGATTTGGTGGCCTGCCTCGCAGGTTATGATAATTGCTTCGAACCAAAATGATTGACAGGAGACCCTGGGGCTGTCCATGGTTACATTATGCAGTTCACATGCACCGCCCCTTATTTCCTCTTATCTAGGAGGCTTTCACTTTGTGAAGGTGTAAGTCGCTGCAAGGCGACAGGCACACACACACGCACACACTCATACATACACACTTCCTTGTTAATCATAATTGTTATTGGATGCTGTTATGCATTTGCAAGCCACCATGACAAATTTGAGTGTGTTACTTTCGATGTCGTGGTGCTGGAGGATAGCTCTATGATGTCAGTGCATAGTGCATAATGTCACCACTTGCCCTTGTAACAGGTATATGATGTAAATTAGTCGGGACGTATCTTAATCAAGACACGATCGGGATATTCCATATAACAACATTTTTGTTGTTTATTGTGGTCAGAGGTTAAGCCTTATGAGTTATGAATTCAAGTCATATGCATCATATGTCTTCCCTTTCTCATCTCCAAGCTAAAAGGTTGATGCAGCAGTGTATTAGCCCTTTATTCTGCCCAGCTCTTTTACTACCTCATCTGTACACTCTGTGCAAACAGATCAGCTAAGAAAGCTTCGGCTTTTATGTTGATGTTGCTATCAATGCCACCACGACTCTGTTGCGTAGCTGCATTACAGTTTGGAGCTCCAGTTTTTTCAGTAATCTCCACCGTGATCTTATTGATGACGTTGAACGGCTAGCTTCAACGCTGAAACCTGAACACTCTTATCACTAACATTTGGTTAAAATGATATTTTCTACGATGAAACACAACAATATGATCAATTTCCTGTGACATCACTGCAACAGACACTAAATACTGTACACAATCCTGAAATAATAACAAATAAATCCCTGCACTAAAGGGAGTGATGGCTCCTACTTATTTGGGTAATTTAGGGATCTTGTTGATTTGAGGATCTGGGTTCGAGCCCCACTGTTGGTGGTTGTCGCATGCCATACCCAGCCAGTTCCGATCCTAAGCCCCACGTAAAAAAAGCAAAATGGAGAATTTTGTCAGCAAGGGCATCCAGCATAAAACTTGTGTAGATCGGATGGTCCGCTGTGGTGACCCCTTGACGGGAGAAGCCGAAATAACTAGAAAATTAGCACCAGGATTGCAAATCTGTATACATCTAAACTATGTTAACATAATTTAATGTGTATCGGCTTTATATAAATTATGAATCCGTTTCTAACCATATTGTTCTCTTTTTTTCTTCCATGGCTCTCCTGAATGTTCATCTCCTTGGAAAATCCATCCTTTCTCCACCTTTTCCAACAGGTAAGACAACGTTTGATTACTCTTTGGCAAAGCCTGAATCATAATCTCATCATTTCCATCAGTCGAAATCTCTGCGCTAGTGTGAAATGTGCCGAGTTGAGATTGAGGTGGGTATTGGGGTGTTAGTCAGGAGGAGACCTCAGGACCTCTGGCTTGTTGCTCTTGTTGTTTTTTTGCGGTGAATGTTAATGACAGGGTCTGCGCAGCAGGGGCGTTGTTACGATGGGGTGACATGAGCCTGGGGTCACTGGAGCTGCTGGTAATGAGGTGGCTCGGACCGCTGAGCTGTGATCTGGGCAGCGCTAGCATGGGGTGTTGGAGGTGGTCTCAGCACGACCCCTGTGCTCCACACTCGCACCTGACCTGGAGCCTGATAACAGCGTGGGTCAGAGCAGTGATGCTGCACCCCGCATGGACTGGAGAGCCATTTGTGTGCAACATATTGATCTGAGCTCTGTGTAGACCACTGCAGCGCCTCGGCCCGTCACAGCAACCAATGAGCAGCGACTGTGCGAATGCAAATTGTGCAGAGAAAATCATCAGCAAGCAATTTGCCTCCATTCAAAATGATTGATTCTGTTAGTAGTCTATGTCCTTTTTTTTATTTATTTTTTTTTCTCTCGCAGAGGTACCGTTCCGTCAGTGTCATTTAGATGTAATAGCATATCAAGTGTCGCTTCGGGGTGATCGATAAATGCTGGACAATCAAGTGGGCTGGCAGGAATAGTCTCTGACTGACTGACTTCTCTTTATTGAAACGAAGATGCATAAAATTTTCAAGCAGCATCATTCAATGTAAAAAAACAACAACAACAAAAAAAACCTCGATATCAGCAATACTTATTGTTTGCTCTGGCTGCAACATTAATGAAGGACGAAGTTACCTGACATTAACACTGAGTGCAGCAATAATTCTCTTGGATGTCTGTTCTTTCACTAAGCATGCATCCCTTTTTTTTGGATGGCTGGAAACTAAAATGTTGCTAACATAGCTAACTCTAGACACTCCAGCTAGCTAGTTTTACATACCTAGGCTTGTGTTTTCGGTAAATAATTCATGTCTGTTTGTAACAGAGAACCAGGTTCCCTTGAGCTAGAGAACATACTTCTAGTTTCGTATTGTTTTTGTTATAACTTTGCCCAGGCCTTGTACATCTGCCCTCCTGCAGGTCAGGTTGAGTAGCAGGCCTAGGTCGTGAGCTGTGGTGGGAAGATATAATTAGGGATAGTTTTGTTAGGGAGATGCAGAGGGCATGGCACAGCAGCAGGACCCATAATGCATGAGCATGCATCAGCAGAGGAGATGGTCTTGAACTCAGCAAGTAAAGAGCTTTTTCTCATAATAGTTACCTCATAAAAAGGTATGTTTTATATAAAATAGGCAATTATGTATATTAAAATGTGTTCATTAATGTATACAGCACTGTGCAAAAGCCTTGAGCCACACTATATTTTTTTTATATTTTTCTTCCAAAGAGCCAGATTTTTTTGTATTTTTAGGGCTGTTTTGAAGAATAGTTCTTCATGTCTGCTGAAGGACGTTTTGGCTCTCATTTTCAGTCCGATGAATTTCAGAGGAATGATTTTTAAAATTATTATTACTTTTTGTGGCTCCGAGTGGGCAGTGGTAAAGCGCTCGCCCTATCATCCGGAGATCGCTGGTTCGGTTCCCGGGTGATGCTGTGACCTCTTGCGGCCGGAAGTCTAGAGAGAGCTGATTGGCCGAGCTCTCTCAGAGGGGAGGGATGAGAGGTACTTAGTGCTCACACATTTATCACGTCTCTACAGCCAATCAGGGGCGTCTCTGAGCTCACTCAAGCGGAAAGAGTGGATAGAGCTGTCCTCCGAGTGTGTTACGCCGCCCACAACGGTGCGTGACCGAGCAGTTCGAAAAGATGCGATCGACTGGCGTCATGTTGGTCGGAGGAAACACGTGATAGTCTTCGGCCATGCTGAAGGTAGTAGTAGCCTTAATGTGGGAGCCCCCTAGTGACGGGGAGGAATTGGACACGACGAAATTAGGGAGAAAATCTGGAAAAAATCCCCCCAAAATTATTATTATTATGTTTTTTTATAATACCACACAGTGACTTAGTAATGAGAATGAGTAGAACTTATTAATAACGAGTGGTCTCAGAGAGTGATTCGTTCATATTCTACTGGGCGTGTATTAGGGCTGTAGCGATACACTAATCTCACGATACTATACGATACACGATATTCAGCTCACGATACGATATATATCACGATATTTAGCCAACGATACGATTCGATATAATTCG
>JAQQZT010000015.1:8643801-8684818 GCA_030068275.1 Clarias platycephalus | reverse complement strand
TGTGAAGCTGCTTTGAGACAATGACGATTGTTAAAAGCGCTATATAAATAAAATTGAATTGAATTGAATTGAATATTAATATCGCATCCCTAATACAAATCCGCCGAGGAACAAATACATAGGAAGTCTAACTTTCCCGAGATGTCGCGGAGGCCGTGCCGTTCCTCCTCAGACGGAGTTGAAAATAAATCTGCTGGTCCTTGAGGGGACCTCGAGACAAAACAAATATTTAGATTTGTTTTCTACGATCCGGCTGGCTTCCTGATGAGTTTCGTGTAAGAGCGCTCTCTCTCTCTCTCTCTGTCTCTCTCTCTCTTTCTCTCTCTCCCTGCGCCCTGTCTCGATCTGTACCAGAGGCGGCTGTCTGAATCACGTCTGCGACTGAGACTCGGCCCAGACGATCAGAATATACGCTGACAGGTGGGTGTGAGTGACGGCTAACGAACGTCAGAGCCTAAAATGGAATGAAACCTGCTCTTTTTTTGGGAAAGGGGCCGGCACAGGCGAAGACTTTCTCTTTCTATCCTATTGCATGAGAATACAAGTGTTTGAGAGTGTGTGTGTGTGTGTGTGTTGTGTTGCATGGCTGGTGTGTATGCTCTATGTGTTTTAATTGGCAGGACTCCGGACCCTGGGGCTGGCCCACCTGCTCCTTACTCGGCTCACTGGTACCACTGGGGGTCAAAAAAAAAAAAAAAAAAGAACACAAAGGGGACACAAGAGAGAGACAGAATGAGGGCGTGTTGTCACAGCTATGTCATAATATATATAAAAAAAAAAAGAAAGTCTGACAGTTTGATGAGGGTTTGGCATTGGAAATCCGAGCGTAGTCCAATTTGACTGTTAAAAACAGCACAGTGAATCATAACCTCTTTGAATATGCATGGCTCGTTTCTGCTTCTCTAAGCCGATCGATTCGAGAAGGTGTATGACGTGTTACCTTGGCGCGGTGATTTCTGCATGACATATCGTTCCACAGTCCCGTACACACGAGCTACTTTGAAAGATTAAGGTCGCCACCTATACCGCCTCAGACTCTATTTATAGTAATTACGCAAACTTGTGCCTGGAATAAATGCTAATCCGAGAGACGTTGGGATATCACTCTGCAAAAAAAGAAAAGGAAAACACAACAGATCTGCCTGGAGCATCCGGAACACACAAACACAAAGTTTTCTTTAAAATACTCTACGTAGCCTACTTAGTTATAAATACATACAATAAATGAAGAAGTCTTCAGGGTCAGCGGCAACACGATGAGGATGAGGACTATTTTTGTTTTTTTGTTTTTTTCGCTTCATGCATTATAAAGAGAGCCGGAAATCATCGTAGTGAACGAGAGCGGACAGCGACCCAAGAAATATCTCGGCGTATATGTGCTCTTAATATTGCATAGTCGATGAGGGGCAGGCTGGATGATGGACGCCGGAATGTCACTGTCCTTCGCTGCTTGGTATTAATGAAGTTTTCTCAGCTGCGGCGGCAGAGAAGGAGAGATGGGGAGAAGTCGAGAGGCAGATCTCCCTGGCTGATGGAGGCAGTTAGACCTATTATTAGTACGACAGTGGAAGGATTGATGCACACAATAGTCGGTGTGTAAGCAGAAAGCCGGGAACGTGAAGGAAATTTTAATAGTCAGAATCTCCGACATTATGGAGGCCTTCATTAACATTTTCACACATGGCTGCCTAACAAATGAGAAAAGAGCTGTGCCGTACTGGCACATTTATCACTCTCTCTCTCTCTCTCTCTCTGCTTGGCTTCTTCCTGCATGTGCCGGAGCTCTCTTTCGCCTCTAGAGGAGACACACAGCCGAGCAGAGGGATAAAAATGGAGCCCGTAAACCCTGAAATCGGGGCATCTCGTTCCATCTCGTGACGCACTTTTGCTCCCAGCACATTCCAGACTCCTGACTTGTCCAAAGCATACAGTACTCCTGCGTGTGTTTGGATACAACTTGAAAACGTCACTGCGCACTTTATGTTCCCACCTGCTGACTCGTTGAGAAATGTTTTCGGGGGGAAATTTTTACCCTCTGAGAACTTCATTAGAATGACAAATGGTGCACTGCCGTAAGTGGAGGCATCGACAGCGCAGCAGCCAAAGAGAGATCCAGGAGAGTTGACATATTGGGTGGGAAATGGATTACACTCTATTAGGCTCTATATGATTTCTCAGAAAGCAGGACAATTCTCGCAGAATGTCTGTCTCTCCAGTTTTGCTGACTCACGCATACTTTTTTTTTTTTTTTTGAGTTCTTTTTTAAGAGCAAAAAAGAAAGAGTTGGAGAAACGCAAGTGGATTGCACTCCAACGACTGGCGGGTGCTTACAGCGCTGAGGTTTCTTTGGCTTGTCATTTGCTGGACTTCTAGGAGTTCTATCGTTAACCAACCCCCCCCGCCCCCCCCCCCCCCCCCCCCACTCCCACTCTAGTGGCAGCCAGGTGTGAAAATCTTGTCTTCTCGTTCATGGAACCATGAACAGAGCACTGGTGGATCACTTGATCTGGCCTGACGCCAGTACTTTTCAGTATCAATACTGGAAGTTTAAAAGAAGTGCTTAGGCATGGAGCGAAACTGCCTAATGTCCTTAAGACAAAGGGAGATATTGCAGCGGACACGGGGCTAGAAATCAATTTCCCATTTACGGCTTTAATTTGAGCGCGATGGGCGGGGAGATTAGGGCTGCGCTTACCTGTAAGCCCTGTTCTGATGAGCTGTACCTGCCGTCCTGGGTCAACCAGGCCTGACCTCTCTGCTAATTAAAGTTCTGGATTGATCAGCAAACAAGGCGATACCAATCTGTCCTCAACGACCCCCACAAACATCGCCTCCTGTCGACATCTTGATAATAGCTTCATAAAGTAACAGCTAATGGCACTTTTTAGACCTATCCCTGGTTGACCTGCCACTTAAGAAGGACTACAGTACGTTGCTTGACTTGAGAGTGACATCAGCATGTCAAATGGCTTCAGCGGACTCTCAGGGCGCCGTCTCGTCATGCATCAAGGTGCACTTGACGGTTTAGTGACATCACCCTGTCATTACTGTATATACTGTATATTCTGTATGCAGCCTGCTTACTTAGACTGTCTATATCTGTCCATTCGGCATTACTGTCCTCAAGGAGATTAATAATGACATATCCAAGGCATGAGAACAGTAGCATTAATAATTTCCAATCTTTGCCCTCTGTCCCCTCGCAAGTCCGCCTCTGACATCTTATCTCTGTTTATTGATCAAGAGATGTATGACAAAATGGCAAAAAGTGATGCATCACCATAATATTTTCCTATAAACTGAGCTAGTGCATTAAAATGAGAAGCACTGATGTAATCTGATCTGATATAGTCATTTCTCAGGATGTGTGT
This sequence comes from Clarias platycephalus, assembly GCA_030068275.1. Classification (NCBI taxonomy): domain Eukaryota; kingdom Metazoa; phylum Chordata; class Actinopteri; order Siluriformes; family Clariidae; genus Clarias; species Clarias platycephalus. Next base: position 8,681,447 of record JAQQZT010000015.1, on the reverse strand, counting down.
ATTCAGCTGTGAATAAGCAGGATTTTCATACATCAACTTCAGCTAGGCGCTAGGCTTCCCCTTCATACGTGCGTCTATTCTCCGGGCTGCATGTTTAATGAGGGGCTTTTTGGCGGACCCCTCGGAGGAGTTAATTAAACTGATACGGGCAGAAGCTGATGAGCCACACCACTCTGACCTTGAGGCTGCACTCCCCCTGTGCGTGTGCAATTACACCTGCATAATCAGTGCTGTGAACAGCGGCCACCGCCACTTCCTCCTCCTCTTCCGTCTCCCCTTGCTCCTAACTCCTGCTACCGCTGTGCTACCACACGGCCACCATCCACTTTGCCTTTCTCTTTTGCCGCGCAAGTAACGCGCAGCGCAGTGAGACACTACCAAGGACCAAATCATCCCAGCATGGCAATTACATTGGTCCTCAGTGGTGGTCTTTTGAAAGCGGCAGTCTCCTTTTGGACCGAGAGACTCCTGTCTGTTTGACGTCCTAGCACATGCAAATGATCTCTCTATAAAAGCTGCTCATGTTAATATGCCAGGCCAGAGACTTTTTAGCGCCCCTATTGGCTAAAGAAAGCACTGCACAGCTGCCAGGACTATAAGCTCGATCAGTCTGAGTGTATTGTGCATTCATATTGCTTTTATATATTGTTGCTGTTCATGGGTGGACGTGCTTTTTAATTTGAACAGAACACTATATTTTTATGTGGTTTTTTTTTATTTTCTTTTTTTCCACCTACCAAATCCCCAGGCAATTTGGAAACACAATTAACCTAGACCGCTTGTTTTTGGACTTTAAGAGAAAACGAGAGGACTGGAAGGATACCTACCAAGCACGGGGAGAACATGCAACTCCATGCACACACAATGGAGGCGATATTCGAACCCCAACCCTGGAGGTGTAAGGCAGAAATGCTACCACTAAGTCATTGTACTGATACATTAAGACATTGTTAGTGTTATTTAGATGCGCCTCAGTATGACGTCTCATAAAGAGCATGGAACACAGATAGTAAACCAATTATTGAAGAAAGAGAATAGATGTGACAGATGGAAAATGTACAAGAAATAAACACAAATAATTACATATGTTAAATAGAATAGCATTAAAAAGTTCAGACAATTTCTGCAATAATTGCACCACTGTCGTTAGCTTGCATACGTTCAACAGTTTCGTATCATTCATCAAGTAAGATCGCAACAATACAGTTAAAATTTCAGACAGAAAGAAGTTTGCTCTGTTTCAAACCACCCATATTCAATCTCCTTGGGGTGTGAAGTTTGCAAAGTCTCCACACAATATCCATTACATCATATTGTAGGTACTGTACTGTATACGCAAGCCAAATATCATTTCCACACGAAGTGTGCTGAAATGTATAGAAGAATTACAATCCATCGTGAAGTGATGTCGCATATCAAACATCAAAGCAGATATACATCAATGCTTTTGTTGAGTCATTGAAAAATGTTATAAAAATAATTTTAAAAAAATATTTTTTTATATTTAACTTACCAAGCATCAACATTATGTGATTCTATTCAATTCAATTCAATGCAGTTTTGTTTGTATAGCTCTTTTAAAATTGGTCATTGTCGCAAGGCAGCTTTACAGAATCAAAAGATTATGAAAGTAAGGTTGAAAAGTGTGAGGATATATGTATAAATCGGAAGTATCAGATTATCCCTGATGAGCAAGCAGAGGGTGATGGTGGCAAGGGAAAAACTCCCAGAGATGGCAATAAGACGAAACCTTGAGAGGAAACCGAGTCAACATGGACCCCATCCTTATTTGGGTGAGATCAGATAGGGATAGAGATTGATCTGCAGTCATGGCGTGTGTTAGGAGGCTGGAGGTTCAGTATAACAGGACAGATGTTTAAGTCCACTTTCCTTATTGGAGGCTCAGGTACAAAGTGTGGGAATTTCAGTCCTGAATTATTGAGCACCTGCAGTCACAAGTCTGTCTGCATCAGTCGAGTCCAAGACCATCATCATGGTCAAGTGGAACCGTCCTGATTCTGATGTTTAACGATGGCCGTGAATGAGGTTGAGGTAAGATTCAGTGTATTCCGTTCCCAAGGATATTGTGTATCCTGTAAATGCAAAAAGATTTCCGGGAAAAAGTTTAGTGCATCTTGTACTGTACAGTATATAACACTTACGATGACTGTAAGAGAACGCTCTGGATGATGTAACTCAGCCAAAACACGAACTTGTCTTAATGAAAATCACTTGATTTGTCTTGCGAGCATCAGCATGAAAAAATACTTTGTTTTTAACAGCAGCTGTCAGTGTGAATGAGGATATGAATTTATGTCAGTTGAAAAGAAGGTGCTCAGTGGCCGTAAAACCTCTGCATTATTGAAAATGTTACCTTGAAATGTGTTTTCCTAATTTACCAGTGTAAACAAAAGCACTACAGTACATGCTTTAAGTAAGAAAGAAAACACCGTCAGGGCATGCTTTTATAGAACAATAATCAAGGACATGACAGTTTGAGTTACTTTTAACACCCTGGAATTGATTATTTTCTTATAATGGCACATTCCAAAGTATTACAATTAATTAATTAATTAATTAATTAATTAATTGATTGATTAATTAATTAAACTATTACAATTTGGAATTTATTAATAAATAATACAGTGGTACAGTACCTTGTTGAATTTAATCCGTTCCAGGGGCGAGTTCTTAGGGCGAAAATTCGTAAATGCAGATAAACCATTCCAGTCGCCCAAAGAATATTACCAATATTACCAATTTCAAACACTATAATTATATTTTTGCATATAAAAACAATCAAAACATTCTTAAAAAATACAAGGAAATGAAGTCAAATATGAAATAAATAGACATTAAACCTCACCTTAATTTATGATTTCTCTTGGCACCAGCTGCTTTAAAAATGAAACTGAAAGTGGCTCCCGTTTGTTTTTGCTGATTGTTTTTGCTTGATAACATTATTGGGACCCATGGTGCTATGTCTTTATTAAATCCTGCACAAAATGCAAAAAAAAAAACAAATTAATTATGTAAACTCACTTGGCTTTCCACTTATGCAAATAAGTTTTGATCGGCTACCAAAAGTACGAGCAACCAGATGTGCACGCTAACAGAAGTATGCGGGACCGGCTCTGTCGCTAGTACTAGGAAAACGCGTAACATTTCTAAGTAATATTTAGTTCTTATGGCGAAAAAATTTGCAAGTCTGGAAGTTCTATGCCAAGGAACCACTGCACATCATAATCTTTCCCAGTTTATTGTCGTATTTTATGTTGTAGAATGTTTGCGAGCCAAGTTAGTTCCTCTTATCGCTTATGTTACAGCAGCTATAAACTATAGAATCAGATTTATTACAATTAATTACAGTATCTTCAACTTTTCCTCTCACTCACTCACTCACTCACTCACTCACTCACTCACTCATCAGCCAGCTGTTTTTGGGGGGATTAGAGTTTGGGGATTACAGGGCTGCTCAGATTAAAAATTTCTTTTTTTTCCCACTTGCAGTTCTGACACAAATCCTCTATGTGCAGTGTTGCCAACTCCTCAGTAAGGAAAGTAGCCATTAGCTGTCCTAAAAGTTGCTAGAAGTTGCTAAATGACGTCATTGCGTAATTTACATAATGTCATGACAAAAAGTGAGTAGGTAAAATACCCTAAATACGTTTAGAACTATACAAATGAACTTTTTTCTATCAAATATCCTGCTTATATATGTAATTTTATTTATTTCATTAATTTATTTATGTTTAATTAAAGCACTCAAAATAAAAAAAAACTAAAGGGCAATGATATGCAAGTGCTATAACAAGCCTCAGTTAGCTTAACACAGTGCATGTAGCAAGGTTTTTATTATTATTATTATTATTATTGTTGTGTAATAAAATGAAATGAGATAGAATAGAAAAAGAATAGAACAAGCTAGTGTTAGAGGCCTGTTTTCCTTTTTTACATTGTATAATAAAGAAAAAGAAAATAAATAGATAGAATACAAAAGGAACATAGAAGCTAGTGTTAATTAGTTTTTAAGAATTAGTTTTTTTAATTTTTAATGTCACAATTTCAACCCTCCTCCTTTATCCGGGCTTGGGACCGGCTAAAGCGACCCAACAGAGACCCTCTGGCGGATTTTTTTGTTGTTGTTGTTGTTGTTTTCAGATATAAATATAAATTATACGGATACATCAAAGTCTCCAGAAATCTTCAGTAAGACCACAAAAATTCGCTAGATTTGTTGCTAGTCGCTTTTTAAAAAATGTGTCGCTAGAGGTGTCTGAATACTCGCTAAATATAGCGACAAAGTCGCTAAGTTGGCAACACTGCCTATGTGTCTTACTGGGCTGGCTGTGTCCTCATTGATCAGAGTTTTCTGGGCAGGTGTTACAGAGCTGCATCCCAATTGGCCAGCTGTTTTGGGCGGGTGTTGCATAGCTGTGTTTTCATTGGCCAGCTCCTTCGGGGAGAGTTTGGAGGTTACAGGGCTGCGTTCTCATTGCCCAGCTGCTCTATGTACACAAAATCGTCTACTGTTAATTAGAAGTTTGCTAGTTAGGCTCTAATTGTTGTGTATTAAGCAGCTGGTCGATGAGGACACGGCACTTTAATACAAGCCCACATGGGAGGTTTGTGTCAGAACTGCAAGCGAAAACATCATAAAAGAAACTGAAAACTCATCAACAGAATAATAATAATAAAAAAAAGATCAGTGGAAGAAATGTGGAGATCACGTCATATCATCATGTGTAGAGTTTTACATTTAAAGTCTTTTGTTTGTTTGTAATAATGTTCATTTTTAATTCTTTTTTTGTTAAAATAATAATAACAATAATAAAAAAAAACATTTGTTCAGTAATTTTTGACACAAATTTGATTCCATAGTAAACAGCTGTTCCCTCACTAGTCTTTCTTGAAGTTAATAAGGCATGTCATGTTACCGAGGAAACGGGAAAGCACACATTCTTCTATCTTTTAGACATCCTGAAGACTTTACTGTCTCTGAAAGCTTACTGATTTTTACAAAGCGCTACAAAGCTTTTGAGCAACAGCCAGAACTATTCGGAGAGGTGCTGTTATTGGAAAGAAATCAACACCTTCAGAGCAAATAGATTTGCGACTTCAGCACCTCAACAATCAATTGTCAACCATCAATTATAATAATTAAATAAATCATTTTAATAATGTTATATTGCCACCTTAACCTGAAGTTCCAGGTTCCCTTTTGCTTGTGTCTGTAATCTGATCACGGTCACATGCTTTTCCATTCATGCAGTCTGCCCACAGAGCCCTGAACCAGATGAAGACACAGGAGAGGGAATCATGCGATACTGTAGCTTCCTACTCTCGGGTGATCGCATGACTGCTGTCTGTGTCTGAGCACGACCCTGGGACGGTCTCATCTTCATCTGCCCCCCTTTTTAAAGCTGCCTTTTTCTAGCCAAGAGGAGGAAGGAGGGGAGAAAAAAAAAAATGTTTTCCGAGAATGGAATGTCACAGTAGATAAGCATCACAAGCTGCTCCATATTTATTATGTGCAACAATTTGACTAACAGAGAATTTAGATTAATAACGCTGAGCCGCGGGAAGTAATTTCCTTTGGAGAAAGTGATTTACATGCAGCGTCGCCCGGAGAGAAGCTTACCCAGGTTCTTTTTGTGGTGTCAGCTAAAAATGATGACATTTAAAACAGTGTCCAAGGTTAATAGGTCCTCCTCCTGCTTATGAACTTTATCCTGCCGGCTTGCTCGGAATGCCGGAGCAGCTTTATTGTAATGCTACGCTTCGAAGGCGGCAGGAACGCAGAAGTCATTTTAAGGGTATCGCGTCTTACGTGGCGTGAAAAGTGTCTGTCAGGCGTAACCCTTTTTTTCTAGATCTTCGTCGGACTTTTGAACACAGGACCGTTTCGCTAATCTGTAATATTTCTTTCCCTGTATTAGATTAACAAGAGGCGATCAGTGATTGGAACAGAAGTAGCGCCGATTTACGGTGTTATGACATTGATATTGAAGAACCGTTCACCCAGGCATTTTCTTTTCTTCTCTTTTCTTCTCTGCGCTGTGGTTTGGGATGTGTTACTCATACTTCTGCTCCTGTTTGATTCCACCACTGAAGGGCTAAAGGTGTTCTGATGAAGTGAGCTCTTCGCAAAAGCCCGTGCTGTGAAAGAGAGGAGGGGGGTCTGGCTTGGTAGAGAGGATGTTTTTTTTATGATCGCCTTTTCCCCGTGTCATGCGTTTGCTTTTAACGAGCTCGGCTCCCCGGCCAGTCAGCATGAGCGTTATTGATAAATGATTAACGGTGCAGAAGGTGCGAGGAGTTGGATTGGGCCTTCCTGAGTCGAGCAGGAGCGCTGTTGAATATTTCATTGGCACACAGATGTGCTGCTGTCTATATAACTGCTCCTGGCTCCTTAGCCTAGCACTGTTAGAGCTCCATGAATTTTCCCCCTTTACTCCCTTCCATCTGTAGAGCTGCACCTTTACAGCCAATCATCTTCACAGCTTAACACAGTTTTCACAGCCACCAGTGTGCGTGTGTGTGTGTGTGTTATGCACTACAGCTGTCCTCAATGCTAGTTTTTAATACCAGATCGCCTTTCAACAAAGTGACAAATCATGCATTTGTTAATATATTATCCGATTTGCTTGTTTTTGGCTCTAAAAGTATTGACTACAGGCTTTTTTTTTTTTTTTTTTTGTCTGTGCTACACTGCCATCTCCTGTTTGAGATCTCAGGGTCATCAGAAGGAGGGGACAGAGAGTTTGGAGGGGGGAAAGGGACATTACTGATTAAAGATCCTTCTCCTTTAATCCTTCTCATTCAACAACCAGACTGTCAGAGAGACTCCCCGTGCACGCGCTGCTAAACTCGCCTGAAGTGCTGCTGCTATTTTTACTTTTGATGACAGCAAAAATAAAAAATTAAATAAAATAAAAAAGCCTGCTGACAGCATGCATTAGAATTTGGTGGAATTAAAGGAACAAAGAACCAAAGGATGACTGTGTACATGTGTGGGTGTGTGCATATGTGTTTGTGCGCCCGGGTGAAATGAATCAGTCGGGCGCACGAGGAAAAGAGCCTCCTCCAAACTGCCTGCCTCAGACTGCTGGCATCTGGGGATCCGTATCTGAGAAATCACACCGACTGAAACATATGAACATGCACCGAGTTGTTATTTGGTGGTGAAGCGCATATATTAATGTGTTGTGTTCGGGGGGAAAAAAAAAGAAAGAGTAATGACAGATCTGTTGAGTAAACTGTATCTCAGCAATAAAAGCCTGTGTGTTCTATACTGTACTGAGAGATCAATCAGCAATTTTTTTTTTTACAAGAATTTATTTACAGATTGTATTTAATAATAAAATGGAAAACTCTATTCTACACTGTACTTTTAACCCCTTAGATATCAAATCATGTTTTTTTTAGGTTTTTGCTGTTGTACTGTATGTTGTTTTTATTTTATTATATTTAATTTCTTGTGTGGTTCAAGCAGTCGGGGCTGGGTTCCTGATCGGAGGGTTTGGGGGTTCAAGCCCCGTCACCACCGGGTCACGATAGTTGGGTCCTCGGGCAAGACCCTTAACTCATACAATGCTGGCGACTGCATGTCTAGACGGGTTAGAAAAATGGCATAAACCTTGACAAAGCCTAAAAAAAACAGAAAGTAAATCAAATAAATAGAGATTGCTTGACTGACAGGCGTGCTGCCGTCCTGTTATTATAGTCAATCCGCCCCAAAGTTCACCTTATTATACGTTCTGAGATGCTTTTCTGATTACCGCGGTTGTAAAGAGTGATTATTCTAGCAATCGTGGCTTTCCTGTGTATTTAATTCATTCATCTCATTCTCACCCTGACCTCTCTCATCAACTAGGCCTTTATGCCTTTATACGTACCTGCAACACTACCACTTTGTGAATGCTTTTTTTTTTTTCGCACCTTGCAAAAAACTCTTTGCGCGACCCAAAGAGCACTTCTCAACCCCGCTCCTGGAGGACTCCCTCCCTGCCCTGTGCTTTAGTGTTTTCTCAGCTCCCAGTACAGCTGATTTAACTAATCTGCTAATTAAGAGCCTTTTCTAAATTGAAGTGGGTGTGATAAAGCAGGGAAAACACTAAACTGTGCAGGGCAGGGGGTCCTTCAGGACTGGGTTCTGGGAACCTCAAGACTGTTGTGCATGAAATCCCACAAGATCAGCAGTTTCTGAAATACCAGCCTACATGGCACCTGCAATCATGCCAGGATAGATATATAGCTATTATAGGCCTTAACTGAAAGTCTTAACCTGTATATGCATGAATGAGCGGATGGACAAATGCTCCTATAAAAGGTTCTGTCCTAACACATTTAGATAAGCATTAATGATGGGAATCACCAGGGATCACCCAATACAGTATTATCACGATACCTAGGTGTCGATTCTGTTTGTGTTGGGATACTATCATGATTTTATAAATAGCCTGATTTCTTTTACATTTTTAAACAAACTTAGCAAATAATTTGCTCCTACCTCACAGGATGCTGAGCTGCCTTCCAATGTGTCAACAGTTTAGAGTGTGCCCCCTGTGGGATGATAGAGGAACAGCAACGCCTCAAATGCAAATATGCTGTATATAAATATAAAAAATACAATCTATCCAATTCCCCCATCTCTAGTAAGCATGCAGTATATAATAAATAGGAAGACATTCGGAATTGGAATTTGTCCTGGCGGTATTGTATTGTATTATAAAGTTAGGTCGAAGATGGCATGTTGTTCACTTCTGTATGATATAATGTACTATGGCAAAGTGTCTTTCTATAGCTAATGTTTGTTTTGTCTGCAGCAGTGTAAAGTTAATCAGAAATGAAGAACCTTTGAACCAATCGAAACAGGTTCATCCAACGCTGAATGAAAATGAGCATCCTTTGATAATCTTACTGCATTTTGTAGACATGGATATCAGTCTGTGCTAATAATAACTGTGCTGAGACTCATTAAAATGATTAGGATCTGACTGAAAGTAGCCTTCGGTTCAGCTATAAAGCAGATTTTAAGCATTTATTAGCTTTTCCCACCGGTATACAAATATTATTTCAAAATAGGTCTGCCTTCATGACAATTATCGATCGATTCATGACGGTAGGAGTGGACAACTGAACAGGTGCTGAATTAGAGACAGAGTTGCTGTGCGATGTCATGTGCCAATTGTGGCTTGAATGGTAGAATCCACAATAGAATGATTTTTTTCACATTGCTCTCCTGTGTGCATCATATACAGTACATTTAGGCATTTGGCAGACACCCTTTTCCAGACCGACTTACATTTTTATCTCATTATACAGCTGAACAGTTTAAGGTTAAGGGCTTGACGGTGGCAATTTGGTAGTCACGGGATTTGAACCTGGGACCTTCTGAACCATAGTCCAATGCCTTAACCACTGAGCTACCCCATTATTCAAGCAGCTTCACAGTCCTACTATAGTACATGCACTAGACGGTTACCAGGGAACATTTTAAACAACCATGTAGTCATTGCGATGTTGCATTTCCGGGTGGTAAAACCGCAGGCTTTATTCGGATCCCTCCGTCCCGTATACGCAGCGGGTTCTATGTGCGCTTCATGCCTCATTTAAGTATAAATAGGAATGTTTACATTTGGCGAAGCATTGATTGCTCATAGGAACAATGTGGCACGCGGGCAGTAAATACTACAGGGAGGCTGGACTTAATTGTTTTGCTGTGAACATAAGCAAATGTAAATAGCTTATTGTGCTCACACTGCCTCGGTTCACACGTTCTCCTATAAATCCTACTGCTCTGGCAATTTTACAGCCCAGGCAGGCGGTGCACTAATGAAACACAGTAATGAATTATGTGGAATGTGGTGGTCTAATAATTTCTTTTGTTCTTGGTATCAGCTAACCCCCACTACCCCCCCCCCCCCCCCCACACCCCTATCCTCCTCGGTTCCATGTTTGTAGGTGATGTCGAGCAGAAAAACACGATCCTGACCCATGCGACTGAATGAAGTTGTAACGTTCTGCTTCAGAGACAAGACACGGGAGACAAAAGATTAACACCATGTGGAGGAAGCAGATAGCAGGCGAGGGAGGCAAGATACACGCCAAAGAGGTGGAGAGGTACAGGGGAAGATTATAGAGAGACGGCTGGAGAGAAGGAAGAAAAAGAAACCGAGGAACGAGAAGAGCGAGCCAGAGGGAGAAGGGGGGGTGGGTTGCTAGTACAAGTAGCCGAAGCTGAAGAAGAAGAGGAGGAGGAGAACAGTAGGAGGTGAGGTTCTGGCAATGATAAATGGCCTGTGGCTCATCAGAGTAAGCCAGGTTGGTTTGTGAAGATTAGATTTTAATACAGCTCTTTGACTCTCTAACATCTCCAAATAATCACCGCACCAACCAAAGCAAGTATCATTTTGCTCAACAATGAAGTGATTATGAGAGTTTGTCCTTGAACACAAGTCCTGCGTATGATGAATATTGCATTAGCGTACATTATAGAGTAGAGTGAGGGGAGGAAGTACAGCGAGCAGAATATAAGGGGAATCATTTTGCAATTTAAGATCCTGCTCCATCCAGTCTCATTTTTTTGGGGATCCATTTGAAGTAATCGCTTTATCCCCGTGATTGACCCGGGACACAGCCGTGAACACTCTTTCATATTGGGGCAATTTAGCAAAGTCAGTTCATCTCCCGGCGTTATGGTAGTGTACTGGTTAGCACTGTCGCCTTGTACCTCCAGGGTGCGGGTTCAATTCCCGACCAGATTCCCGTCTCTGCGTGCATGGAATTTGCTTGTTCTCCCCATGCTTGGTGGGTTTCTTCCTACAGTCCAAAGACCTGCAGATTAGGCTAATTGCTGTTCCCAAATTGTCTGTAGTGTGTGCGCTGCGATGGATTGGCACCATGTCCAGGTTGTACCCTGCCTCATGCCGTAAGTCTCCTGGGATTGTCTCCATCCCCCTCCTGACCCTGAATGCAAGAAAAAGCGGTCTAGACGATGAGTGAGTCCACCTACCCGCATGGTTTTGGATGGTAGGTGGAAACCAGAGAGCCTGGTGGAATCCCACAGAAACATATGGAAAAGACAGAAAACTCCACACAGACAGTAACCTGAGCTCAGGATCGAAGCAGCAGCTCTACCGTGACACTGTTTTCCATCCTGTTTGTCCAAACACACTCTCACGTGCATCAAATATCACCATTAGCACTTTTTGCTGAGCTCAACCTTATATGCTGGTCATATATTTCCATAAAAAAGTGACTTTACACCCAGTTTTTGTTTATTGCTTGCTTCCTGAAACTCAGCATGTTTTTATTTTTTTTATTTTTTTTACTCGTGTTAACAATTTAGTGAAGCTGAAGTACAGTACTGTCAGGATAAAAGCCTTATTTACTTCTTGGTAGTGGGATGATTTGAGGCTGCGCCGTCATTGCCATGTCGTGACTTTTCCCCACAACTTTAACAAGCGGCGCCTCTTAAGAATTCTAAGCAAGCTCATTCTTGGTACGCTCCATTAGTAGCTCTGGCTTAAGGCTTTTCTTTTCTTTTTTTCATACTACTTGAGCAATCGATCAATAGAAATGAAATGTTTGGCACAGCTGTTGTCCTGTATTTGTTGGTTTTGGCTATTGTTAATGCCGTCTTTCCTCTTTTAAGACCCAAAGTCAGCCGGAGGCTTGAGGTGTTATTTTCCCCTGCACATTTTCTCTAGCTTGAATTGATGCTCCTGCGAAGGTGTATCTCCATAGACTCTTTCCTCAACCTGTCTTTGAGGTATCTGTTGAGTCTTGGTGAACCCCGAGCGTGCGGAATAGCCGTCGCGCCGATTCTACCACTCCAATGGCCGGGGCAGACGACTAAAATAGGAATTTTGTCTGTTGCCAAGGTTACTACATTGACAACATGACATGGCTATTCATTCTTAGTACTGTATCTCCGTGGCCTTCTGTGAGCACATGCCAGCTAATCTTGGCCCTCAATCTGCCCGGCTGTCTATCTCGGGGTTGAAGAGAGAAAGAGAGAGGAAAAAGAAAGGGAGGGAGAGAGAGAGAGAGATGGAAGTATGGAAAAATGGTAAAGTTTGAGACGTCATGAAATCAGAGCCGGCCCTGAGCCACGTTTCGTATTAACAATTTGCAAGTATGGCGTGGTGGAGGAGACGAAGCCAGGACGGTGACAGAACCGCCGTCACAATAAAATTGTAATTGAAAGATATGTTATCATGACTGACACCTCTCCAGGTTGCACCGTACGCACACACACATAGAGAGAGAGCGAGAAAGAGAGAGAGAGAGAGAGACAGAGAATGGTATCACAGCTGCTAAAAGACAAGAAAGGAGTGTTCTTTTAATTAAAAATGAGCACTCGGAGGGCCGTACGAAAGTTGAAACCAGAAGCATGTTTGGCATGAATAAGTTGCCCCTTCCCTTTGTTCACTGACATTGACAAATAGAGTTCTGGGCTTGAGAAAGAAAGTTATCTTTGATGCTAAATAAAGCCAAAGCCTTTCATACGTAGGCTATAAAACCGAGCATGTATTTGAGGTTCGGTGACCACAAATGATCTGCACTTGACAAACCGTATTCAGCGAGCCACGTAGGTCACATAAGTTGACGTCTTAACATAAAGCAACAGAAGCTTTACACGGGACCTCTCTCTGTCGAACACTTTTCTTTCTGTCGAAGACTTTTAATTGCTGAGCTTTAGATGTTCAAAGGATTCATCTTCATCATCAGTGGTGCGCTTTTTAATATTATTTGTGCCTGGTTCCCTGCCCAGGCAACAAATTCGAAGAACGTTGCTATTTAACGGTTCTGTCTGCGCACAGCCTTCATATTATCCTGACAGACACCATTTTCAAGATGTTCACAAACCCATTTCCACTCAATTGCTCCCAGAAGCGTTCCCAAATAGATTTAGCAATGATACTGCAAAAAAAAAAAAGAGTGTGAGAAACACAGGGCGGGGTGGGGGGGGGGGGGGGTGTTTGTGGTTTAGAAAGTGAGAAAGTGGAGGAAGAAATTATAACGGGAAAGGCGCGGGTTTTATTTATTTATTTACGTAATGATTTAATGTATGCGTTCATTTAATAGAGCTTTAAATGTATCTGTTGGTGCTTGAGTTTGCCCGTGGCGTGTTTATATTAACTTTCTGACAAGAGCAATTAGCACATAATTATTATCAAAATATAAATTCTGGGTGATCATTTCATTCTTGAAGAAGAACTGTTGGCATGTTTGTTTTTTTACGTACGGTATACGGTGCGGAGAGCGTTACATGAATTTCCTCATCAGTGGCCGATTTTAATGTCACCGGGCACAAATTAAGAAACGAAAGTTCCAATTAAAAAACGCTTATCACAGGCATTTGTTCCTTCCCGGGTTTAAGTGAGCATTTCCTCGTTCGAACGTGCGGAAGAAGCGCCGCAGATATTCAAATGAGTTACTTTGTTAGTGGTGATAGTGATGCCGCGCCTTGACGTCGCTCGGAAAAATTAATTGTATCCTCTTGAGCGGCGTATATCACATTCATCTTGTTCCTACTGTACACTACTCTCAGTTATTCTTCCCTAATTTATGCATTAATTAATTTAGCTACCATGATGAATGTCTCGGGTTAGATAAGAGCAACTCATCCGCTTGGTGCGATGCACAATGGTGCACTTCACACGCTCTCTCTCAGGCCCTTTCCGGCTACTAAAGAGCGTTTAATGTGCTTGGCTTTCATGATTAGGAAAGCCCTATTTGAATCAAATGACTGTTCTTAAGATTGTTGAATAAAAAAAGTTGGACAAGCGGTTATAACTGCAGTGGATTTCCTAATGAATACTTCACGCATCGGACAGGTTCCTTTTTATCTCTTCTTCCTTTCCTTTTTTTTTATATGTCATTCTCCATGTTGCTTTGTTGTTGACAGAGGTTATTTTGCACCATTTAGTGTTAAGCATCCCTCATTACTGGCAAGCACAAGAAGCACATGGCCTGGATTTGTCATAATTAAAGCACGGCTTGGCTTGGCATCAGACAGAGATGCAATAAAGACGCCAGTTTATTTAGGATAAACTCCCGTGCCCATGGGGCTTGAGAGACCTCCCTGTTGCTAAACCTAGTTGCCAGAACATATGAAGGGATAAAGTGGCTGTATTAAATTTGTTGACTCGAAGATTCTCTCTGAGGCTGCTCAGTATTGCATTTGTTGACTGCCTCAACCCTGCTAGTTTCTCCTTGTTGAATTGAATCAGACAGTGCCCAGATCCTCACTACTGCACAACTTGAACACTATCGAATTGCTTGGCTTGTAGATTCACAGTCCTAACTTCTTTAGACTATACTGAATTGACCATCGGAGGATCAATAATACTAAGTTTTGGGGAAAGTATTGAACCCAGGGTTCATGCGTGTCAGCCGACTGGAATTGCCTTGATTGCTTTTGAATGTGAACGCATTCACAAGCAGACATTGGCTTTCAGTCACTGTTTAAAATGAAGGGCATAAAAAGCCATTTGAAGCCTGTCTCTGGTCCATAAAGCAGTGCGGGATTTCTGCCTGCGTATTCATATTGCGATTGAAAGGGGCCTCCAGTCCAGACAAAGACGACCAAATATCTGCAAGTCGTGTGCATCGTAATTGCACTTAAACACGTGGACAAAGTCGATTGGGTGTGGTTTATACGCAAGGAACTGGGCTTGAAGTCAAATTTCTTCTTATCAGGATGGCTAGCAGGGTATCTGTGTTGTAGCAGTGCATTTGGATTTATAGCTCCAGGCTAATGGAAGGCCTAATAAATAAAAACATCAGTGTGACTGTGGGCAGCTCCAGTGGATAGCTGTAATGCAGTCAGGCCTGCGTGTGCTCTGTGTCGGGCTGGAGGGGCGGCAGCAGTTGGCAGGCCTGATGAATGGATGGCATGCTGCATTCTGACAGAGACGAATGTGAAGACCCATCCTACTGGAGGCACCCGGTCTCCACTGAACGGGCTTAGAGAAAATCACATGACTGTGCCCTTTCTCCACGCAGAACTCCTATTGGAGGACTAAAGTGTGTGACGGAACAGTATGGTCTATTGGGCCCTGGCTGGATGTTCCTTGCCTTATGTCCCTGTTGGCTTCAGTACATAGGGTTTGAGACAGTGATGCAGAACTGAGCTCTGCTCTGGATAACTACAGTATCAGCTCACTAGATTTGTCCTTCATGGATTAGCATCTGGATGCGTTCGAATTCGCTCCGAGTTACTCCTACTTCTCTACAGAGCTGGTGAATCTGATGATCACTTTTTGTGTCTCTTGTCTGCAAGCATATAGCTATCAAACTGTAGTGATAGCTATATGTCATCTCACGTCGTCCATCGTCTGTCATCATGACTCTTTTTTCCCCATCTGCAGCTCCTTCTAAACCTATCATGGGAATTTGACCAAACTTTCTCAGAACTTCTATTGAGAAGCATCTTATTCCTTGTACAGCATAAAAAAAAATGTGGGCAGACGACACATCTTTCTTGGAAGACTGATTTTTTTTTTTTGTACATGAGAAGGCAGAAAGCCACCAAAGCGGCCAGTAAAAACATGATCTTCTTTAACCCTGCCTTTTGTTTTCTCACCCTCTATCCAGCAAAGTCATTTCTCCACTTACCAGACCGGCCAGATTGGATAACAGCGTGCTCTGAAAAAAGACCCATTACAAAAACACATGAATAAGCCAGTCAATGGGAAAGCAAGATGATTAAGAGGCTATCTGTGTTAACAGAGAGGGGTATCGGTTTCTATCGAACTTCCTCCTTTTCATTGTAAAGTCTCGCTGACATTTCTGCGTTTCAGACTGAACCGAGCTCCGTCTGGTCTATTAATAGGCTATCGATGGCTATCGATCCCTGGCTCGCATAACACGTAAGATACAATGAGCAAAAACCATGCCCATGCAATCGTTTCACAGCAATTGCATATCATTATACCCCTGAAGGATTGCCTGGGTGCGTTTTTTGATTCCCGAGAGAGAGAGACTGTAAGGAGAATCATCATCTTTGAAACATGAAGGTTGAGAAACGTAGGCTCGGGATCTTGACACATGGCCAACTATCTGTCATGCTGTGTGCTCCGATGTTCTCGCTTTTTTCTTTTGTACTAACTGGGCTGCACATGTATTAGCAAACATCAGAGGCTAATTTTGTGTAAGGTTGTGAATTATTGGCAACGATAATTGACCGCCATATGATGGGAGTTTTTCATAAAGATTCTACAATAATAACAGTTCATGGTCCTATTGCCTTTTTTTTCCCTCCTCACAGTAAACAACAGTTAGCCTTCGTAATGATTAGATTTTTCTGCTGTCGTCGAGACCCGAAGTCGACCATTTGTTTTTGTTCCTGCGTTCTTTCTTTCTTTCTTTTTTTATTTATTTCTTTTTTGCCAGAGTTGTGGGGAATGCTAATAAGCCGGGTTGGTGATGAGCTGTCCGTAGGGCATGGGAATCTGCATATCAAAGAGGTGTCTCCAAAGCCTGCGTCTGAGGAGAGTGTTCAACACGGTTCCCACCTCTCCGGTCGGCTGCGAGACACAGCGTGGGAACCCGAAGCGGTAGCTACACGAGCCAGACGTGTTTACTAGCCAGAAATTCTCTACGGTATTGCATCAGACGTTTTGTCAAAGAGTTCATCTGGCTTAGTTTGTGGATTAGCACTGAATGAAACATTGACCTAAGCATTGACCTAAACAACGAGAGATTAATAGGGATAAATTGAACCATAACATACCATGAAAGACAATTACTCTATGTGTGGATTGCTGCACAGGGTTTTTTTCGCCCCCTCCTTTTTTCTTTTTTTTTTCAAGCGTTAAATATTTGAGAAATAGAAGACGTTGCATTCTTTATCTATCTAACTTGAAGTCAAGATTATCTCATGTCTTCTGTATCTTTTCTGAAGCATAGCAACCAGAACAGCTAGACAGGTCAGATTTGTATTTGTTTCTACGGATGAGATCGGGAAAGCCCAGCAGCAGCATGAGTCAGGCCTACAAATCTTTCCCACATTACATCACAGCATCCTTGTTTGACCATAAACGACATTGCTATAAGTGAAGCTGCCTTGCCAGATGGAGCCGCATCTCATGAAAATTTCAAGCTCCTTTTTTGTGGTGCTAAAATGAGACTGTAATGGAGAGATGGAGAGATTGAACGCTGGCTCTCGCTCTCGCTCTCGCAGACGGGCGAATCTCGTGTGGACTGGTTGGACCAGGCTGACATGCTGGAGGAAATGGGACTGAACGGAGAAGCGTGCGAGGAGTTAATCACTGTGCTAATGTTGCACTTCATCATCATTTTTCTCGCTACGGCTGCGCTGAGTGCCTTCTGACCGTCTCTGTCGTCCAGCTCAGACCGTGGCTCTTATACCGTAGCACTCCATGCGGGAATAATGGCCCCGCTTCTTTCCGCAAACACACTGACCTGAGTTTATTCCCAGCTTACTGTCAATAGGAAAAGAATGAAAAGCTTGCTAGTGTTTGAGTTGAAAGTTTGTGATGGTACTTAGAGGAAAAAAATTTGTCCCTGCCAAGTTCATTTTCTTCTTTGGACAGATGGGTTTAGAACACTCTGTTCTTCATACGGAGCTCTCAGAGGGACAATGTTTGTGTGACAGAGTGTACATGTGTGCGTGAGTGTGTTAGAGTGCGTGTAGGTAAATCAGGCTGTGTTTTATGTGTCTGTGGAAGAGACAGGTCTGCGTTTGGCACATGCTCCCTGGGGCTCTTGTTCCTCAGACAGTTACAAACATGATTCCAGAGCTGTTGCACATGGGTGGCTGTGGAGACAGCTTTGAGAAATACGAATCCATCCAACGTGGCTATTGCTCAACCCTGTACTACGCTTTCATGCCAGCGCAGCCTGCCGCTTCCACTATGACTGATTTCTAATCCTTTAACAAAGGATTATTGCTCCAGGCTTTAAGTCGATGCATTCTCTATCAGAAAAAATACTCATTAATTTTAGATCCATCTATAAACAGCATCAGGTCTGGTGATGATACATCAAAATTTCCACAGAACAGTTTACGGTTTGCATAATTATGATACAAAGTTGAATTCCATGAACATATAGCCTATTCAGGTTTTTGAAGCAACCTGCACACGATTCACATAAATTATAAATATTATAAATAAATGATCAGAATGGCAGTTCATCTGTGATGTTTGGTTCAATCATGGGCATCACTAGACCTCTTTTACTGGGCCACGTACCCCAGTATTCATCCGTTCTGAGTTTTAATGTAACAAGCTCCTAATCCTCGGTTGTTTCATTTAAATTGATAAAAACATGCAAGAATGGATTTTTTCCCTAATCCACAATGTCAAAGCAAAGCAGTTTAGCCCAAAAATAGAAGCCGAGATGCACCTTGTGGTCTGAACGAGAGAGTTCATGTAGCTGAGGAAGTGAAGCGAGCATACTGTACCTAATCCTGTATCGGCATCCAAAACAAGCAGCTTTAAGCATGAACCCGTGATGGAATTTAATGTGAAGTTTTAAGTTTCTTAAGATTTAAGTTTCAATAAAAAAAAAAATAACAATGATTTTATTTGGACTCAACATAATTGACTCCAGGAGGTGGACATCAGAAAAGTCTTTGAACCAAGCAGAAACAGTAAGGAGTGAGAGAAGTAACACCTGGCTGGTGCAGATCTGGAAAATTTTAAGACATTAATTATTATCTGAATTTCCAGGAGATTCCATCCAGTTGAATAAGAAGTTGTAAGTTGAGTCAAAAGAGGCAAAAAAGAAGGCTAGAATTTGATTTAGAGTTTAATGCTCAGCATTATGAATCAACGCAGTGTGGATTTGATGTTGGACATGAGAAGCACTCCAATACTGCTGGGGAATGCTTTGTTTACTCACAGTATATATTTACACTCATGCAGTTATCCAATGAGGCAGCGATGAGACAGCAGCAGAATTCATAAAATCATACAGATTATGGTCAAAAGTTCATACCATCGGAAACAACGTCAGATCAGGGGAAATATGTGATCTCTACGGCTTTAACAATGGCATGGTTGTTCGGGTCAGGTCGACTGGATTGAGTATTTCAGGATCTGCTGATCTCCTGGGGTTTTCACGCGTAGCAGTCCTTAGAGTTTGAGTGAGACCCTGCTGACTCAATTCATGAAATTATAGTGTTTGAAATTTGAAAAAGTTTGAAACTTTTTTTCATGATTTTTTATTATTATACAGTAGAATAAAGAAAATGCAATTATACATTGGTTTCAGTAGCAGAATTATATATATATCATGGGGCAGGGGAAGCTCAGTGGGTAAGATGTTGGACTTCTGATTGGAAGGTCCCAGGTTCAAACCCTCCACTTAAGCCTCAACTTAACCCTCAACTGCTCCAATGTAAAATGAGATAACAATGTAAGTTTCTCTGAATAAGGTGTGATTGTAATGCAGATCTTTTGAACTCACCTGAAAATCAATATGGCAGTTATTTTGAGGTGCGCCGCACTCCTGCACTGCTAGGTTTTACGCCAAATCCCACTTTAATCCCTGTTACTCTAGGTATTGGTTTGGTTTAATACATGCACACAATAATACTATGTCCATTGTGACACAAACTAAAATATGGCCTTTTAAAATAATCAAATTAACAGAAGATGAAGCGAACTCCCCAAATAGAAATTAGCTTTCAGAACTAACGCGCTCACAAAGTTAAATCAGTTCAGCTGAGGCTAAATAAGCAGTTGTGGTCACCATAGCTCAGCTACTGGCCCTTTCTAACATAAACTAAATATGCAAATGTAGTCTTATATATCATTATTTATAACACAGGATGTTTTTTCCCTCTTTGCTTGACGGGCCACTTAAAACAATGGAGGATAAATTTACAGTACAGTATATAATGTACACTTCTCCAGGCTCCACTACTCCACTGTTCACACCTTTGTGTTTGCCAGGTTTTTCCCTGTGTAGTGCATTCTTGGCAGGAATTTTTATTTTTTTTGTCCAGTATCATCTAGGGATAGAGCCTTTAATCAGGCACTTATTGAACCTCTAAGCATCAAACAAAAAATTGTGAGAGAAAATGCAAACTGGTAAAGCAGATCTTCGCCTGAAGTCCTCAGGTACAGATTGTTTTCAGACCAAACGAATTCCAATATGTGAGTATGAACACAGTATTAGGGTTGTGCACAATATCATGGACACTTTAAGCAGTTGTAAGCCAGTGTAATTCATAATCATAATCATAGTAAATAACAAATAATTACATTATTTTTTATCCATTTTGTCTCTTTGAAGTTGTTGCATATCTACGATTTTTTTTATTTCCAAGCAAATCATTTTCATAGTATTTTTTTCCTGACATCATACTATCGTTTTCAACAAATTGTCAGACATTGTTAGGTGGTGGACTTGATGATATTGTATGGGGGCACTATTTTATTTTCAGGCAGCACAGAGCAATCGAAAGCAATCACCTCGGTTAGATGCAATTCCGAGCTTGATCCTGAGGAAAACAGACTTAACCCGAATTGTCGGAATTGTGTGTAAGTGAAACACATTTCTGTTTCCGTCAAACAATTTCTTAGCCCCAGTCTTGTCACTTGCCAATCCAAGACAAGTTAAGTCAAGTAGGCTTTTATTGTCATTTCAACCATATACAGTTCAGTACACAATGAACTCAGACTACAGCCAACAGAGGAAGTGAGAAGAGAGGGAGTGTATGCCATGCCCCCCTCCACTCAGAAAGTATGGCTAGAAGGAACTTTAACATTGGATGAGCATTGTAATATAGAGTTAATCGCATGAGTTTCTTTATTTAGGGATTTTTCCTATATTTCCTCCCTAATATCGTCTTGATTTTCACCCGTCACTAGAAGATATCCATTTTAGGGCCACTACTACTACCACCAGTCCGAGAGAAGGCCGAAGACTATCACGTGTTTTTCCTCTAAACCACATGACCGCAGCCAACTGCTCGCTCACGCACCGTGCCACACTCGGAGGACGTTCCTTTCGCTTGCGAGAGCTCACAGACGCCCATGAAGAGCCGTGATTGATGTGAGAGCGCTACAGTAAATGCCTCCCACCCCACCCAGCTGAGAGATCTTGGCCAATCAGCTCTCTCATGGCCCCCGTCTGCGGGAGACTACAGCATCACCCAGGAATCAAACTAGCGATCACCGAATGATAGGGTGAACACTTTACCACAGCGCCACTGCCCATGGTCCTACAAGTTCCTAATAGGGTTTAGAATTCTGATCAGTACGGACACAACAGCTTTCATGAATATTAGTTCCCATGCATCTTAGCTCCAAAATTACTCTGTATGGTGTTTGCACAGCATCCAAACTGCATCAATTCCTTAGTCCTTAAATGTTATGTAGGGCTTCTTTTTTTTTCTTTTGTCTGCTTTCCAATTCAATTTTTTTTTATATATATAAAATGCTGTTGTGCAGTATTTATTGTGGTGCTTGTTGTGATTTACAAGCATCAGCAGCATGTTCCCTGGTAGTCCAGTGGTAGACACGCAGTGCTCTCGCCGCAGTGACCGGAGTTTGAGTTCTGCTCAGGCCATCAGTTTGGTATTAATATTGCTTTAACGTTGTTTCTGCAGCACTTGTTCAACGGTATTCCATTTGTCATTTAGTCATCCAACCCAATCCCAATGCTGTCATGACGTCCATATCCCGTCCAAATGAACTTCACAACCAAAACGTCCCGCGGGGTGGCTCCAGTAGTTTTGACATGGATCTAACACAGATTACCTCGACGATCCAGGAATGCTACTCGGAAGCAACTTTTTATGAGTTGCTCATGATTGGTTTGTTTGTGTCAAAACGGATTGCAGGCAGGAACACAATGCTGCGGGCCTTATTTGGTTCCACGCCACTTCCCTGTTATGGCTGTAATTAATTGAGCAGTGGAGGTCAAGTTGAAGATATTTCCGCACGTCTCAATTCGCCTCCACTCCTTTGTGTTGTTTCTTTTAATGTGCCATGCACACGGTTTCCCTCTGTGCTCATCTGCATAAGACCTTGGGATGAATGTTAACTATGTTTAATTAGACAAGTGCTAGGACGGATGGGGGTGAGTGGCTAGGGGGGCTTTGCAAAGCACAGCTCCCTGTTGACTGGGTGTGTATTACACAATCCTGGCTGAGGTTGCAGCCTCACACCTGCTCCTCAGAGCTGGCATCAGCCAAACGCCTGTTTATTTCCCGTCCCCTGTCTGCATGACTTTCCCCGCGTCTCCTTTGGACGCTCTCTGAGTGAGTGTATGGTTTAGTGTGCAGATTTTCGATGTCTTCATGTAATGTCTTCATTAGAAACGACTGTAGATGCCAGGCTGCTGCAGTCCTGGTCTTATCTATGCTTTATTCCTTTATTATTTTTTTTCTTTTCCACCGAACAACTTTGCATTGCTCTGTGAGCTGTAAGGAAACATCACTGCCATCGCAGATGATTGAAAATCTGATGACTACGTCATTTAGACAGGACTAAACAGCAATAAGGGAATTGCAAATGGCTTTTTCTTACTTTTTTCCATCAATCAACATGTTTATAGATGTCATTTTTTCCCCCCTTCTATTTCATTTTTTCCTCCCATGTGTGCTGGGCAGCTTATCTTTTGGTCAAATCCAGACAGTGACACCTCCACAAGCCAGGATTACAGCGCTACCTGGGGTTCTACATTTATTACAAGCACCAGAGCAGATGTCACTTGGGGTTCACCGTTACTGATTAAGATCAACGATTTTCAAAAACGTCTTTAAAAGATCAAATAACGTAAAACGTAACGTAGATAGCTTTAGCGACCACTTAAAGTACGTCATGCTTTTAAAAGATCTCATGCCAACCAAAAACCAGTTTAGCCTTTAGTAGATTCCGTATATTTAAAATGACGTATTGCGGATCTATTTATGGAAAGACGGCGTCTCCCCGCCTACGCTTTGTCTCATTTGTGCTGTTTCTTTTCTGAATGACCTTTGATTTCACACCGCATTGGCTTTAACATGTTACAAAACCTTTTCTTTTTTTCTTTTCTTTTTTTTTTTTTGCTGACAACAGAAGAAATATTATCTGTTAAATAAGTAATTCTCAATTGCTCAGTGAATTTGCCAGCAGCAAAACATTGAGATTGCTGAAAAGGCAGGAACAGGAACATAGAAAGAGAAAAAAAAACAAGCATTGCAACACATTCCGCTTCTGTTTTCAATTTCATCTGAATATAGATAGCGCACATGCAGGGCTGTTTATATTTACAGCACGCCTCCTTGGAATAGTCAGGTTCAAGCACTAATCCAGCAGTCGAAACATTTACAGTAATTAACCTATTCAGAAACTAATTAGACTATTATGAAAGAAAAAAAATATGCAAACGCAACTGATTATCCTGCAGTTTTTCAAGACGTATCTAACTTTGTCAACGGTTACCAGCATGAGTGTTATTTTCTGCACGTTTTGTCTCCACGCTTTTCTTCCACTTTAGCGGTTCCTTGTTGCACGATCACTAAAGTGACTGTGAATCGAGGCCAGCATCCTTCCTGTAGGAGTCACACTTAATTATCCGGTCATGATCATGGTACCACTGGATGCACTTACTGTACGAAGAGGAGTTCACTTCCTGATTCTTTATAGGAGGCATAAAAGCAGTAATGCTACTGTATGTATCTATAATGAAAGGATGAGATGAATCACCCATTCTTCCCTTGAGAGCAAAGTCAGTTGTAAACTCGTAGTCAAGGTTGCAAAGTCAGTGGAATAAAACTAACCCAGCGTTCATTAAAAACTGGCCAGAAATCCAATAATCAGTTATAAAAACATGTGCAATTCCAGAACATTCAGTAATGTGATGTGAGATGGGGCAGGATGTGACGGTTCAACGTTTATTAAGAACAAATCCAGCAATCATATTTTGAAGAAAGGGTGAACGTTAAATTGTTAGACTTTGCAGCGAAATCACGACATGATCGTTTGAGAAAAAATATAAGTATAAATTCTAACCAAAGTGTAAACACCACGCTGGAGAAAAAAATAATGATGCGACTGGTTAGAGACTCTAACAAGGACACATGGCAAGACATAAACAAAATCAATGTGAACATCACTATGAGACACCAAACAGGAAGTGAGAATCCATGAGACTTGAATCTTATCATCTATTTCCCTAGTTATAATACCTTATTTCTACTGATACACCAACTCATAATCCATTATGTTTAAATCATAACCAGCTCCAACATACTACATAATATGCCATCATGTACTGTAAATCAGTCAGCTTTTATTGGAATTTATTATACAGTTGCTGTGATATAAATAGTGTAACATATGCAAAACAATAAATCTCCATGAACAAAAATCAACCTATGGCAGCAAGTCAAATCTAAGCCAGACCATAGACCTGGCAACCCTGCTCGCAGACATGAATCTGTGTTTATAGTACTGTAATTTAAGCTTGAGTAAAAAAAAAAAAAAAATAAAATAAAAAATAAAAGAGTTGTGAAAAAGTGTTGAAAAAAAGATGTTACTCTCAGACATGGCATCTGGCCAAAATAGATTTTTTCCCCGAAACCTTAAGGTGTTCCCATTTTTACATGTTTGGCATTACATGACTGAGAAAAGTAGACTAGGCCTGTCACACGTAGGCTAGTGCCATATGTGATCTCATTACTACAAGCATCTGCGCAAATGCTTCAGGACTGTAACTGCCTCTTCCCTCAGGTGCTCAGAATCCTCAAAGCCCCGTTGTCCTCCACAATCAACTGGAGTGAAGTGAACAGATCAAGCACTCCCCCGTCTCCAGCACTGATATTCACACCTGCTCTGACACAGTGTCATCTTCAGGACTTTATTTGTGTCCTTATAGATAATATGCTTAGCTTGCTCTCTCTCTCTCTCTCTCTCTCTCTCTATACATCAATTAGCCATAATTTTAAAACCACAATTACTCAACTACATACCAGCGACCTGGTGAAAGGATGTGATATAAGATGACATTGGGTACCCAAGATGACAGACGTACAATCCGATCCCATAGAAAAGCCAATGCAGCACAAATCAATGAACAAAGTTAATACTGGTCATGATAGAAAGGCACCAAAACACCCAGTCCCCCACCGTCCGTCCCACATGGGACCCGATAGGCAAAGAGCCCAAAGCTCCAATAGAGCACCCATGGGATGCACTGGACATGCAAATCTGATACACAGGGGCCAGACCCCATAACCCGCACCACCCTAAGGATCTGCTGCCATCATCCTGGTGCTAAAAACCAAAGCACACCCCCTGAGACTCTGTGGAAGCCACACCCTAGGCACAAGGGGAACTCAGTACCTATAGTAGGTAGTCTTAATGTTATAACTGGTTAGTGTATATGCTAGAAATTACAGTGCAGTTCTGTATGTTGGGCTTGTATGACTATTTTAGACATCTCATACTCCAGTGTCGAGTAATGTTTAAATACTGATATTGTTATATACTGACATATGCTACTGCATATTCATGAGAAGGAGTTTAGAAACTTTGGTTTTAGAAAGGGACTCGAACTAACCTCCTTTGCAAGAGGTCCAGTTACTGTACAATGCATCTCAGAGTTACACTGGCTGTTTCATTCTACAGTACCATCATCATCGTCTGCATCATCATACATCAACCGAACCATAGTTTTAAAGATAATTGATGGTTGCAGGTTGTGTTCATGGTTCTGGATACACCTGCTATAGGAGAGCATTCATTTACATCAGGGATGGCGTAACTTTGATCGACAGTGTTGAAGAACATTAATGTTTAGCTGGAACTGCTCTTTATGGATTCGCTCAAATTGGATACTTCTCTTTGATTGGTGTTTGATATGTATTTTTTTCCCCATGAAGGACTATGCTGATGCTGGGTCTGTCTGTGCTTTACTTTGATGAGGGGGATTGATATGCTGGCAGCTGGCACTCTTGAGTTTTTGCCTGAGTGCCAGAGCCGCCTCCAGTAACGCTGATGCATGGCCATGAATTGTATTACACTGTGACAGCTGCTCACTCCTAAATTCATCTTTGCACTCAATGGGTTATTTATTTATTTAAGTCATTTGTCATTTTTACTGGGTGGAATGAATGAAATAAAGGGAGAAATTGAAAATGATAGGGATTTGCAACATTGCTTCTTCATGTCACGTCGGAGCCGAGCAGGTGTATGCAGCACGGGACGAACACATGCTCGGTCCAGTTGAAAACACCCTGGGAAATGATGTGTAAATGGATTGGAATGGTGAATAAAATAGCAGTGCTGGACTTTGCTCCTTCAGGTGTTGCATGCTTTATTTTTTTTTTTTTTACTAGGTTGTTGTCTAACATGGGCATTTTGTGTTAAACCTAACATAGAACAGGAGCAAAAGCAAGCAAGATGACAATTAAGATTTTGCAATCTTATTTAACAAACTGAAGAACGTCTGGAGCGAGCTAAAGGCAAAGATGTTTCTTTAAGTGGATGTCTAAAGTCGTTTAGCAGAAGGTCATCTGATTCTGTGGTGTCTGGAGATGAAGAAGGAAAGAAGCAGCAGTAAAGAAGGCTGTGTCTAAGCTTTAGGGCAGAGCGAGATTCCTGATAATTCAGGAGGTTCAGGCAGTGCACAGATCAAATTGAAACAAGGATATCATCAGATATGAGTGATGCTGTATGCCAAAGCTGAGAGCTGAGGAGAAATGACACTGCAGCCGCACAGCCCCTCGTGGGTTTACGGTGAGACAATAGCCTGGCCACGATTCAAAAGGTAAACGCCGTCAAGGAGAGCTTTCGCTGGATTTGACTCAATCTTGGTGTGACCTTCACAGTCACAGTTTCTCTTTATTGTAATCTCAGCACAAAGAGGCAGCAGTGAGCAGTGGGAGTGGGCTACCTGGCAAGCAGACTGAAAGCTAAACAAAGGCAGCCTGGCTGATGCTCGAGACTGATAGCACAAACACACTTCAATTAAAGACCGCCGTTCGTCTCAAAGAGAAATCAAATCAGGAAGCATATTGGCGGGAAAGCCGAAACAGGGAGAAGGTAAAAAGGCGAATGAGCAGTGTGTATGAGTTGGGGAAGGCAACTTGAGTTGTCTTAGGCTTCTTCCTCTGCCGCAGCGACTTTTTCCTACATTATAGACGATTTCTCATAAGCACTGTTTTTGCTGAGGAAAATAATACCTCTTCCTATAACAGGCACATTTTTCTTTCAGTTACAGATTGATTCTGTGTATTTTAGCAATATGTTCTACAGAAGTGAAAGTAAATGGTACTTCTCACACAACACCCGTTTATTAAGTCTAACGGCGGACTGCTGGTTTAAATAGTATACTCTTACATGAACGTGGATTGCTTTGCAGATTTGATCTCAATCTCAAATTCAGCCCATCACATGTAGTCATACATTATTGTAAGTGTGTGATTGTTTTAGACGGCCCTCATTATCGAGGAAGCTTTCACACACTACAGTACTCCATACTCACCAGTTATAATAGCTCCAGTAGTATCTCAATTGCTGCTAACACGACCTGCCATCGTTTATGTTGTGTCCTAATAGACAACTGTCTTTCTTCCATGGAGAAAAAAGTAAGTACAGGCTGTACAAGAAAATAATCTCTGGCGATCCGACTTCTGGCGTGCTGACAGCTGGCTGACTTCCCACACTCTACCTAGCTAGCTAGCATATTTGCATATTGCACAGGAGAACCGAGATCCAATTACAGAGTGTGCAGAATACAGACGATGAGAACACATATAAATGCCAGATGAAAACAAGAACAAGATTGGAATTAATTTCCCCCCCCCCCACCCAGATATTGATTTCTAGATCCGGCTCTCATGCTACACAAAGGTGTAAATGTTTCTCGCTTGTTTTTTCCAACTCATTTTTGGACCAGCATGTGCTCACACACATACATTTACCATAAACCTGACCAGAAATAGCAGGTCGGTTTAATTTTACAGAGAGCCCAGTGGGTGGTTCTGAGCAATCCTCAGACCGAAAATTCGAAATTGGTTTCACGCAAGGGTAGTCATTTGGTTTCACGCAAGGGCAGTCATTTGCACCACTGAATGGTGAAATTCGCAGGATAATTCCAGCATTAATTGATTCTGGCTAGCTGAAATAAACAAGCTGGCAGTTTGTACAAAGGCAAAGGCGAGGCCTACTGGTCGGGCCTGGGGAGAGAGGAGAGGTCACACCGACAGGCGTCTTTGATGGAGGAGATTCAGCTGTGTCAGTAATAGGGAGCACGGGGCTTTGGAAAGCGCTTTTGTCTCTCCCCGGTTCTATCACCCATCAGCCCATGGGGACTCTTCTCAGTGAGGCTCAATGACAGTGAGATTCACATCTCACTCTGGCTCATGATCCCCCAAAACGAGCCTGTCTCACAGGGATTACAGCCAGAGCCCAGCTCCAGACAGCATGCTGGAATTAGACCTACTTTTTAAGTAATTGGCAGTTTGAGGAGGTAATGCAGACAGAAAAGAGAATGGATTTTCACCATTTTCAACCCAAATGACGTGTTTGATTGATTTTTACCCAAGAAAACAGCTGTCATTTTGAGGGGGAAAAAAAAAAACATTTAAACACAGTCTTTGCATAAAGGCATACTTCAGAGGGCACATGTTATCTGGGGGTCAATCAGACATCCTGGATGAAAGATATGTTTAAAGCATGGCTTTCCAAGTTTATGCTTTATGTGAGAGCCACTGATACTTCACACTTCAGGAAAGCAAAAATGGTAGCCTGGCCATGCGGTAATGTTTGGTGGATGGTCTGATTGAAAAAAGAAAAAAGAAAAAACTGCTGTGACTGTAGATGTGTGGAAGCATTGCACACACTTGTACAGGAACTCAGCCATGGTAGCGTGACCTTGTGGTAAAGTTTGACAAATGGGCTGATTTGTAGATGGTAAAACATTAAGAAGATAAAACATTAAACAAAACAGCTCTGGGTGTGGATGAAAGGACAGATTGGAGGAGAGCACCACCATGCTTGTTCAGAATTCACTGGGCTTGTTCCAGAAATCAGCCTTGGCAGCATGCCCATGTGGTAACACCTGGTGGCTGGGCTGGATGGTGGATGCCGAGATGTTAAGACGGGGAGAATGTCTGCTATAAGCCAGATAAGGACTCTGAGTGTAGATACAAGGGCGCACTGAATGACACCGGTGCAAGATAAACCTGGCTTGTTCAGGAATTCATGATGCTTGTTAAGGAAATGATATTTGTTAGCATGGCCATGTGGTAACATCTGGTGGATGGGCTGCATGGTGTATGCTAAGATGTTAAGGTAGAAGAGAGTCCCTGCTGTTAACATTGTAAAAATGATGTGAGATTATGTTGAAGAGGAATGCTGCATGTACACGAACAACAAGAATTCAGCTTTGGTAGCATGGACACAGTGAAACACCTGTGGGTGGGCAGGATGATGAATGCTGAGATGTTGGAAATGGGATATTTCTTGCAGTTGGCATGATGAGGACTTCGTGGGATGAGGACACCACAGATCTACAACAACACTTGCTCAGGATTTCAGCATGCTCATTCAGGAAGTCAGCCTTTACATCCCGTCTGGATGACGGATGCTGAGATGTTAGGAAGGATAGGGGTGATATGGAGGACTCAGAGTGTAGATGCGAGGACACATTGGAGTAGAGTGCTGGAGGACTCTGGGACGTGAACCTGACTGCTCCCTGCGGAGTAACAGAGAGAGGAAGTATACAACAGACGGATACAAATGAGCCGCTCCATCGCTGCATGTGGGAATACAGTATCCTATTGTGTCCCAGCAAAAGCACTGCTCATTCTCTCCTCCTGACTGAGAGGAACAGGATAAATATCTGTCCTGTGCTGTTGGACACACACACACTCATAAGCCTAAATGTCTTTTTCATTTTTTTTATACATGTAGGTATTATATACTTATAGGTATATATAAGCTTATTTTACTTTAACCCTGATTTTCCAGTCATAAATGAGGTATTGCTTTAAAAAGACATAAAAAATATTAAGTAAAAACGAAAGAAAGAAAAGGTACAGTACAATGTTCATTATAGCAGCTCAGAGATCAATAACCAGATTGAATGCAATGGCTCTTTTTTGCCAAGTGGGCATTTAGTTTATTTTAAAATTCACTGATTAATGTTTCCTTTTAGCTTTTGTAGATCACCAGTGCTTAATATATCTCGGTGTGCGGTTCTAAGGTCAAGGAGGGACAATGTGCTGCCCAAGCGCACTAACACTGGATTGAAAAACTCATTTTTTAGATTGTGATTTTAATGGCATTTTGTGCAGCTCCACTTTAACCTGTCGAAACTAGCTATTAAGCATTATGGAAAGAATGGGTGTTGATGATAGTGGTCACTATTCCATCCATGTCTTAATGATGCCTCTTTGAAAGGACGGTTTTATTTGAATGTCAGAGAACAGGTCTAGCATCAGCAACAACAAACTCGCACTCGCTTTATTGATCTTCAGGAAGACACCACATTTGCCTTTCTCTACTTCCTTACATCTTCATTTTGCCGCGTGTAGGCCAAAAGGGGAGATAGGGGGTGCCAGAAGAATGGGTTTGCTCATATGGAATGTTGTGAGACTTCAGGGAGATGGTTGTGTACTGTATGTGTACCAAGCTAATAACTGACCACCAGCTGGAAAAAAAATCATCTAAGCTATTCGAGATCGATTTAGAATTGATCCCCGCCTTACCATACTCTGTGTAAAGGCATTTGGAGCACATCCTCCTGTCCTGTTTTCGGATTCAGGGAAAGAGGTATAACCACACAGATTTTAAATGCAAAGGTGAAGGCAAAGAGCAAACGGCCTTGGCTTTGAAAGCAGTGAGAAGGGTCTCGTGTGCCTCTGAGATGTATTCCACCTGCCTTTTTTTTTTCCCAGTGCAAATGCTTCTACCATGTTGAAAGGCTTCCCTCCATCCGGCAAATTGGCTCGCTGAGCACAACACATCCTGGTACTTTCTGTTTACTCGGCAGCTTGATGGCCAAAACCTCTTGGCAAGAAGTGATGGTGAGACATAGAGCATCATGGGCTTTAAAATTTGGGGGTGGGTGGTAATGGAAACCTCAGGCCCCTGGTTCTCGTCATGGCTTCCTCTAGACAGCCAGTGCACAGATTAATTGGCAAGGCATTGGAAAGGATGCCATTTTAACCCTGTTTTGGGACTCGTGGTGCAGCGGGGTGCCATGCCAAGAGTTGACAACTGCAGCTGTCAGAAGGTAGAGTGCTTCCGTTGCCTCCGTACTCACTGTCCTAGAATCTTTCAGGCTTAACTTTACGTAGTAGGATTCGACAACTATGCCCTTCATTAAATTTGTTTGGACTTATCAGGAGCGAGACATTCTAGTTAAGGTAATCTTAAAAATAAAAACAGTTTAAAGAAATATGAGTTGAGAAAGCAGTCTTGCTAACTTTTGACGAACACTTTGCTAAGCAAATGAACGTGCTTGTTTTTAATGAGCTCTGCCGTGAGTACGAGGCTTTCCTGAAGCCCTTGACCTTTCCTGATCCTCCTGCCTCCTCTTAGAGCCATAGCACATCTTCCTCTCACTCTCATTTATCCTCTCACCTCTCCGTCCTCTCACATAAATCCTCACTGTCCCTCCCTGAGATTTCTCTCTCTCTCTCTCTCTCTCTCCCTCTCTCTCTTTTATGCCTAATTGCATCCCTATTTGCCCCAGGGGATATCCTGGGTAGCGCAATCCTCTCCACTGTCCCCTCGCAAATCCATTTGCACCCTCTACCAGCCAGGTCGCTTTCATGGGCTGCCCTGGAGGAAATATCGGATGACCTCACTTTCTAGCAAAAGCAAGGGATCCTGGGGAGCGCAGTCGGATGTGAGGCTCTTCTTCTCTTTTTCCCCTCTCATATCCGTCTGCCCCTCCTGCCAAGAATTCCTGCTTTCAAGTGCAGGGCAAGGTCAGGATACACAGCATGGAGTGCTGATAACAGTTACAATGCAAAGGATATGTGAAATAATAAATTGACTACCTGTTCCGGGGTGTGCATGTGTATTTGTTTGTTTGCTAGCTTCTTCTCCTTCTTCTTTTTTTTCTGGGATTAGTTTTTATACACATTTGTCTTATATATTTTTTAAAAAGTTCTCTTTTAACACACTGTAACTCCAAGAGATCTGGGTCCTATTGGTATCTTTTTGACAATTGGAAGCATAAAAGTAGGTTTTGGTGCAGTGCTCTTTTTTGGTATCTCACCGACGTCTTGGAGACTGAAGTGCAGTGCAGAGTGGGTTGAAAGAATGAGGTTGACATATGCTACCCGTGAAACTGCACTCCGTGAATGATGAACCTATTTGATCATTTTTTAAATGTCATTTTTTTTTTTTTTTACTCCATCACCCCCTCAAGGTGTTTAGATTTTCAAAATTAAATAATCCAGAAGTGCTGCATCAGATATTAGTATTCAAATGGAGAGAATCGTTGCTCAGAATAGCTCCTAGGGTTGCAAGTCATTATGGATGTGTTTACAGACACGGGTTCCTGTTGAGATAATGCCAAAAAAAGATGCCAATTTTCTTTTTAACAGGGCAGCTACGGATTTTTTTTTTTTTTTTTAACCGATCTGCAACAGATAGAACATTTTAATGCATTGAACATATTTCTTTGTGAGCGTCAGAGAAGAGACAACAAAAACATGGTGGGTCTATTCTGGTGCTGAAGATGAGGTGTATCCACGTTTAAAGTGTGGTTGGATATTTCCCTGTCTAGCCAGTCACTTTTAAAGTGGATGGAGAAAAGAAATTTTAGATGTCTTGCCTAATCCTCGCTTTACTTGATTGAAAAGCAGGCAGGGTTAAACTGTGCTTCACTTCATGTCAGTTTCCATGAAAGCAGCGAAATGTGTTGGTCCTTTCGTCTGAAAATGCCATATTTGTCCTCGCAGACATGTCCAAACCAGATCCTACGCATTTTACACCTGCCCGCAGTGACAATTTGAGTGAAAAGTGAGAAGACAATGTTGTTGCCTCTTGTCTTATAAGCCTCTCTGGTATAATGAATGTGTGCCTTTTTAGCATTTGGAATATGACATGTCAGAATGACATCTCAGGCACAGCAGACGGGTATAAGAGAGTGCTGTACTGCTGAACTCCTGAATCCTTTTGCATATTAAGTACATGCAGGATTAGTCTTTTCTTCATAATCAGCATTTCTCACATATTACTCTTGATACATGGATTTACCGAGTCTCATCAATGTCAAGTCTTCATTCCCTCTATGCTAGTGCTGGAATAAAAGTTTGCGATAATATCAGACTCGATGGCGGGTCATTGCTGTTTTAAGAAGATGATGTATTCCTCTTGAAATTAGTTCATCCTTCATGTATGATGCATCAGTGCGTGCGATGGTAATGGTTGTGCCTATGTGTGTAATAATCAGGAAAGCATGTGTGCAACTTCCTAAAATGTCGAATAAGCTTACATGGAGGAAAAAAAAAAAAGATGGCCACTGTTCAGATACAGTTGACAGCTGCTGGCCATACTGTAGCTGCGCCATCAACATACACTCCCGACAACCCACAACTGCCCAGTCAACCTGAAAGTTCACCGCCACACCAGTTCCATCCTGCCCTCATTACGACACCCAACAAAGTTTGTTTCTTGCAGCTGTTTAACGGCGGCACGTCTGTTTTTGTTTGTTTTTTCGCCGTAAGGTTATTGCACCTTTATGGTTGATTTGGGGGTTGGAATAATCCTCGACATCTGTTCAGAGACGAGGTTAGTAAGGTAGGGAGCGGCGGGGCAATGCTTGGCTTTTATTTCCTGGACCAGGCCTCTGCTCTCATCCCTTTGCACTGAGGTCGACATGTTGACTTTTAATGCGAGAGCGATGTAAAGGGAGGGGTGGGGGTCTCTAATGGGCTTCAAGGTCACAGTAGGATCTTCGCCCCTGGCATTCTGTCTCACTAAAGACAGAAGGTTGAATCCTTACTATTATTAATGTCCACCATGGTTGTTCACAGAATTTTCAGTTAAGATGAACTCTGTTTTCAAGATTACTAAAATGCTTCTGTCGGGTCTTCACACTTAGTTGGACAGTTTGATTCACGTGAGGTTCACGTTACCAATCCTTCTTTCTTCTGGTCCTCAACAAACTACTACCTACCGATCCTCCAGATCAAAATCTCAATCGTATCTTTAGCTAAAATCGTATAAAAGTCGTATAAATGTGCGCTAAATGACGTATAAACGCATCGACGAGTCAGATAACGGTGACTTGTAATCTGAACATAACTTGACAGAATGAGGGTAACCCCTGTTTGATGCAAGAGGCCCAAAGCCACATCGTTTCAACCCACTGTTCATTCCACGTCAAAGGGGAAGCTAAACCTGCTAGAAGGGCCGTGATCTTGTCCATATGCATGACCTCTGATTGACAGGGTAGAGAAGAAGTTTCTACTCAGAGAGCATGGCCAATTATTCCTTCTTGGACCCTAGCCACAGCTGGTTATGCTTTTAACAGGATTCAAACTCTCTTGACAATAGGGTGAACTTTTTTTCCCTTTTTTTTCCTTTTTTTTTTTAAACCAATGCACCATTCAAGAGTCATCCATCACTCTTTTCTCTTCTGTTAAACTCTCTTTCTTCTCAGCTAAGTTGTGTAAGTATTAAAGTTCATAAATTATGTACAGCTTTCTATCAAATTCCTTCTTGGTATTGAATACCCATCTCATTCTCTTTGCCAGGACAGAGAACATAAGTCTTCGCAGAGAGAAGAATCTCTGACTCTCCACAGCAGGGTTTCTCCATTTTATCATGTCTTCTCTGCCTTCAGCCATGATGAAAGTGAAGCCGCTCTGAATATGAATGCCTGGGTTTCTCAGACAGGACAGTACCTTGGGTTACTTCCCACTGCCTTGGCAAGCTAGTCATCTTGGTCCTCCAGAAGCTGTGCTTCTGGGTTCCTCTGGTGCCTGATGTGCCAAAAAATGCAGTATAGAGAGCCAGCCATGACCCGTTAGTGTATTTTCTGTTTGACACCTTGTAGTTGTCTGAAACGGATTGCATTCGGTGTTATTATTAATGATTTTTCATCGGGAAATGAGATCAGTGAGGTAAAATCTTGGCGGCATCAGATACACTATTGACCACAGTGCAATTAATTTAGATTACTCGAGCAAACCGCCTAGTCGAAAATGTGCGGGGGGAAAAAAAATGTATGTATTGACTGATTGTATTTCAAATTAAGACGTTACATTTGCTTAATTATTTAAGTGAATTGTTCAGGCAAATTAGAAAATATTGAACTAAGCAAAAATGCGATACTGTGCCAACTGCAGTATGACAGTCCATGTCTGTCTGATGTCTGGTTTACATTCGACTGTGAATTCCAGAAACTCTTGCGCATAAAGAGATCAGAGCAGAATGAACTTTTCCCCTCGTACTGTCACCATCTTCTTACTGTGGTGAGCTGTCAGCGCCACACAAACGCGCTTGGTTTCACTCCCATTCAGTTTGTCACAGACAATGTGACTGCTGTCAGATATTTTGATCTGAAGAGATGCTGTTTAAATCATGAGAATCTCCTTGTTTTTTTTTTCTCCCTCTTTTCTGTCTTTCCTTTTCTTATAATAGAGTATAATGAGGTTGAGTGGTGAATAATCTGATTCGTGTTAATAGCATCAGTCACCCTTGTTGTTTTCTCTGCTCTCTTGGTTTGAGCAAAATGACAAATGCCCCGGGTGAGAAGTGAATGGTTTCCTGTCACAAGTAATCATGCGGTTGTCTTTCAGGCCTATCCGCCTTTTATTCGCAGCGATTAACTTTGCGGACAAAATAATAGCACGTAGTTCGGTTTTTCGGTTTGTCCTCTTCGTGCTGTGACAGCTGCACCTGACCGTGATCAACTACGCTTAACTATAGACTGATATTTTGATATATCCAACTGTGTTCCTCGCAGCTGTGCAAGACAATCTGTAAATATCTGGCGCTACAGTACATCGCGGTGGTTACGTTGTGGACTGAACGTCCTCGTATCATGCCATTTTGTTCTGTTTTTACTCGATCCTTTGAATGGAAATCCCATAAAGCGCTCTTACTTCACTTTAAATCCATCTGTTCCACATTGTTTTATGCAAAGTACTAAAAATGCTGTGATTGTTACCATGTAACTGTAACATCTGTCTGATTTTTCTGTTCCTCTTTCCTCTCTTGCAGGAAATCGCAGCTTACTTGATAACCTTCGAGAAGCATGATGAATGGTTAACAACATCCCCTAAAACAAGGTAAGGCGTGCATTCCGTTCTAGAGTTGGGTGAACTTCTTTCAGAATTTCCCTGATCACGGTTCATGGCCCAAAGTAGGCAATTAACCGGAGTTTCTTGTAATCACCCACATGAGATTCTCTCTCATCTTAAAAGTTGGGTGTTTGATATTGGTAGCCATTCATGGCGGTTTCAAAAGCTTATCTCCTTCCTTTGAGTGAGTGCTGACAGGTAATGGAATATTAATGTGGACTAATAACTCCAAATAGCCTATTAGTGAAGCTCTTAGCACGCAGCTTCGCTCTCATCTGCTCTGTTAACGCCATGCTAATGTGTTCGTATCTAGCTGCAAATTAACCGCTTGTTAATAGATAAAAGTGCGAGACACAGTGTGCAGAGAGGAGGAAACAAAGGTGCGTGTCTGTGTGTGTTAAGGGGGAACATTTTCAACTGATCCCACTCCAAAGTTACTGATGAAATGTGTAGGTCTGAGTCATTCTTAAGTCGTCGCTGTGCTCAGGTCCTGTGGAGCCAGAGGTATCTGTTAACTCTCGGTCAGAGTATCTCCAGATAAAAAATTCTTCTGAAAATGATCATGAAACGGCTCAGTGGAGGTGTGCGAGTTCGAAAAAGAAATAGCCGTGGTGTGTAATTTTTTTTTTTTACGGGAATAATCTCAGCTAAGGCGACAGACTTGGATGCTAACACGGCAGCATGGTACAGCACCGGATGTTTTTTTGTTTTTTTTTGTATTTAAATGAAAAGCATACTTGGAAACATTTGCCTTTAGTGGTTGTAGATTTATATATTGTAATTTTATTGAAACGACTGTGTTGTGATCTAGTGTCATCATGTAAACTGATTTTAGAGGAGGCACTCGCATCAAAACTGCTCCACTGCTAAAATGATCGCCTAGCGCCATGTAGCACTGGGCGAATCAATAACACATTCTGTTTATAAACTGATACATCGATCAGACAAAACAGCTTTGTGGCGCCAAGGCAAGGTGTGCTGTGGTATCTGGCACAATGAAGTTAGTGATCGTTGCAGATCGTTTAAGTCATGTAAGTGATGAAGTGAGGCATCTACAGTGGGGCAAAAGAATATTTAGTCCGCCACCAATTGTGCAAGTTCTCCCACTTAAAAAGATGAGAGAGTACTGTAACTTTCATCATAGAGATACCTCAACAATGAGAGACAAAATAAGAAAAAAAAAAAATCCAGAAAATCACATTGTAGGATTTAAGAATTTATTTGCAAATTATCAGGGAAAATAAGTATTTAGTCACCAACAAACAAGCAAGATTTCTGGCTCTCACAGACCTGTAACTTCTTTAAGAGGCTCCTCTGTTCTCTACTCGTTACCTGTATTAATGGCATCTGTTATCAGTATAAAAGACACCTGTCCACAACCTCAAACAGTCACACT
>JAQQZT010000015.1:8620627-8638110 GCA_030068275.1 Clarias platycephalus | reverse complement strand
CAATGTAGAAAGAAATAAACATCAGGAACCATCATGGAGTTAGAAAGTGACCCCAAACTTTTGAACGGTAGTGTGTGTACAGTAGTATGTTCTTTTTTTCCTGAAATAACCGGATTTTCGTCACTCCACCTTTCTGTTAAAAAAGCTTATGCGAATGATCAACAGATAAATTTATTCTTCTCCAGCCTTAAAAAAAAACGTTGATGGATTTCATACGGCAGGGAAACACAAATATAAATGCACAAACTTTATAACAGAATTAGCGTATTGCAAGAGGCATATTATTAACTAATTAGACGATCATTATATTATAAACAAATAGAAATAAATCAGAAACATGCTGTGAGACGAAAGTTAAGCGCTCGCTGAATGATGTGCTCAGTTCTTGTAATACACATTGCCTTTCAGATAGGAAGTGCAACAGTGTTTAAAATCAATACAAGCGCTCTCATGCTGACTGCTGGAACAGCATGCTACAGCTAATTCAGGCCATACCTGCCAACGGCCAGAAAAATCTCTCCCAACTCGGGCTGCACACTCTAATTTACGCTGGCAGCCTCCTCCGTTCTATTACCATTAGAAGGAGAGCTCTGCATTAGGTGTTTAATGAAAGCCAAGGCCGCTGCCTGATTTAGCAGCATGGCTAAAGCGGCCAGTATGAAGTCAACTGTGTGAAAAGAGCTGAGACTCAGTGACCAAGGCCATCATCCACATCAGCACTGGCCAAATCATGCCGTGTATTTATTTATTAAATTTTTTACTGTGGTTATTTATTTAGCACCAACTGAAACACTATGATGATTAGAAACAGAGACTAGGATGAGCATAAAGTTCTAGCATCCTGCTTAAATATTAAAGGGATAGTTTGGTTTTTTCAAGTCTGTTTTAAATCAAGTAAGTGTACAGTAAGTACATTACCATGGGTTATGGTCGTTATAAATTCTCCTGCTCTGCACACCAACCGGGAAGATTGTCACTTGGAGCACGGGTACGAGGAAAGTAATCAGGGGCAAATTCCACACTTTAAAAAATTCCATACAAAAATACATTTCAAAGTTTAGCAAAGACACTTTGTTGTATGAAGCTACTGAAGCAGCTGTATCCGGGGAAAGAAAAGAGTTCTTTCTCACTGGAATGCATTTATTCACGGAACGAGGGTTGTGGAATTTGGACCCAATTACTCACATTGTACTCGCGTTCCCACTGACAAACTTCACTGTCGGTCTTCAGAGCAGGAAAATTTATAACACCCAAGAGCTATTGTAAAGTACTTCTATGCACCTCAATTTTGATTTTAGAGGGACTTTGGAAAAAAAAAAAAAAAATACTATCCCTTTATATAGCAATTGAGTCTGTGTGTCAACTGGACTTCTTCTTAGTTCAGTAGAAACGTTTCGCTACATTTCTAAGTTGCTTCTTCAGTCTGAGACAGACCCTATCCCTTTATGGCAAAATTAACAATAAAAAAGCTTTCTGAACTTTCTGAGCAACTCAAACTCAGGCAAAAGTAAATGAATCATTTCCCTCTTTTCCTTCATACGTTTTATTCGTTTATAAAATCTAGTTAATTTTCATAGAGCCATTGGCAGATTTTTTCATCAACAAATAATTAGGTATGCTAGTGGCCTTTCATGGTTGATTCATTTGTTCATTACCTTTGTTAATGCGTCTCTGATTATACAATTTAAAGCCATTACAAATAATCTGTAATTGCTTAATATGTTTGTTTAATGAGCAAGGAAATACCCAAACAGCCAAAGGAACATTTGTACACCTTCAGCTTCATTCATGACCTATGAATATGCAAAATTACGAACATTTACGAAGGTCCTCACGACCTCCTGCTATCTCAACTAGCTTGACAGCTAATTCGCTATCTACTGGTATAGAATAATTCGTCATTTTACTTTGTTGTTGTTTCTTGTTTGCGTCTG
Source organism: Clarias platycephalus (assembly GCA_030068275.1). Classification (NCBI taxonomy): domain Eukaryota; kingdom Metazoa; phylum Chordata; class Actinopteri; order Siluriformes; family Clariidae; genus Clarias; species Clarias platycephalus. The sequence goes on along the minus strand of JAQQZT010000015.1, from coordinate 8,636,176 downwards.
GGTCTCAGTGAACATTTTTAGCCAAACCTATAGTAATGTATCAGAATAAACATTGGCTTCTCACAAAAAATAGTGTAAACAACTAGCTATAATTCGAACTACTTAGCTTTGTACTGTAAATAATGTTGCAGCTAATACCATTCTATAATTTTATAACCTGTATATTGAATGCGATAGGTTCAAGATATCAATGTTATTCCCTTCATATACTGTACCTACCCAACTGAATCAGTTTTAAATAGATGAAAGTGACAAGGGCTTTATTTTAGGCAGTCCAAAACTTTTTTTTTCTTCTTCTAAGATACTAAAAAAGGGAGTAATAAATAATAATGATAAATAATGATGAAAAAAACATGGAGTATTGAAACAGAAAACAAACCTTAGTAATGCACATAAGCCCAAAGCAAGGCTTTTGCAAGAGATAAAGGACCAGGAGTGTATAAATAACTAAACTAATTAAGGGAAGCGAAGGGACAGGTGCACACATCAGGAAAACGACGGGGTAGAGACAGGACAAAAAACCAAAACAAATGCACATGGCCATAATAAACAAAACAAGCGGCAGATGCTAGAGAGGGAAATTTGTTACAATGATGTTAATTAACGTAATCAAAATTTTGATTTGAATATTCTGGCTGATTTTGCGGCAATGCGTATAACATATTTTTTTGAAACTTAAACCATAAATAGATTTCGTAAAAGCCAAAAGGGACCTTGTGATATTTTAATTTCTTTCTTGCCGGGCTATCTTTCTGCAAAGATGTCGTGTGAGAAGCCAGTTAAACAATGGTTTTATTAAAAACGGCCAGTCTTCCAAAAGTCATCTATAATCCCGCTAAGCGTGATTTGCTTACACGGTGAATGTCATGCTTTGATCAAGTTGTCGGATCGCTACGTGCAGTAGTTTGTAATCAGATACCAGATGTCAAAATGTCCCCAGTGATCCGGCATTAGAGTCAGAATTCGGCGTTAAAATGCAATTTTCTCCTTTTTCACTTTTGTGTTAACAAAATACTGTATTAAAATGCAAGAAATGTAATAAAGAACAAGAAAAAGCCTTTAATATTTATGCATTACAGCACTTTTTTTTTTTTTCCTTTGCATTTTTTTCCCGAGCATGTTAGGAAGCTGGGTTAGAGCGCAGGGTCAGCCATGGTAAAGCGCTCCTGGAGCAGACAGGGTTAAGGGCCTCGCTCAGGGGCCCAACTGTGGCTGCTTGGAACCTTTTGTTCAGTAACACAGAGCCTTAACCTGCTAACCCTCACTCCCCCAACATATATCTATATATAAAATGGATCATTTGAATGTGAAGACTGTTTGTTTTTTTAATATCCATTAGTGCATCCATCGGTTATCTATACCGCTTATCCTGTATAGAACCTTTTGTTCAGGTTCATGGGGAGTCTGGAGCCTATCCCAGGACATGAGGTACAGTATGGTACACCCTGAATGGGGCGCCAATCCATCGCAAAGAACAAGCTCACACTCGCACACTACGGGGCAACTTGGAATCATCATCAGCCTGCAACGTGTGTGTTTAGAAAGTTGGAGGAAACCCATCGGAGGAGTACCTGGAGAAATCCTACTAAGAAACAGGACGAACACTCAAACTCCACTCACACAGACCAGGGGCAAAGTTCGAACACCTGAATTTGAGGCGACAGTGCTAACCCCTAACCCAGCATACTACCATCAAAGTATATCAAACATATTAATTCACACTGTTGAAAAACACGCAGTGTACGAAAATATTCAGAATCCTTTAACTATTCATTTTGCATTTTGTACCATACTGTATCTTGCTGTATCTTGATTAAGTAAAATACAGGGCATAGATGTACAAATGATGCGTTTGTGCCTGTAGAGCGAGTTACCCGAGAGATACGGAGTACTAGATCATTGCTAAGGCAGTAAATTGTTTCACTGAGAATGTCAGTGTCTCATAGCCGAGTATTGTGGATACATTTAGTACATTTTTTTTGGCCGATCTGATATATCAGTTAAGTGAAGAATGACAGCATAGTGGGTTATGGAGGAGATGTATCAACTGGATAGCCTCTTTACGTCTTGGTGTTTATATGTCATGTGGTATGTGATGTGTAGGAAAGTATTGGATTGGTAATGTATGCTGAATGAGGGAGAGGGAGCGAGAGGGATGGGAGGGAAGAGGGGAGAAGGTGGAGCACTCTGCTCGCTGTCGAGCCTGCTGCTGCTAGCGTATATTGAAACTATCAAACAATAAGTGCCTCTCCTCTGAGGACCTGCAATGACACTGGAGTCAGCAACCCCCTTGTCCCAGTGCAATTCTCTCTCTCTCTCTCTCTCTCTCTCTCTCTGTTTGCTTTCCCACCATCTTCACAGCCTTCTCACACAGCACAGCTCCCAGCAGAGCATTCCCAAAGACACAGCTTTTATTAAAACCTGCTGCAGCAGTGTTGTCCCATAGGCAGTGCCAAAGCAATGACAACACACACACACACACACACACACACACACACACACACACACACACACACACACACACACAAGCCATAAGGCTACTAAATGAATAATGTGTACAGTTGTACGTGAGTGTGAGAAGTGCAGCCTGGGCAATTGCTTGATTATGTCTCTATTTAAGTGGAAGCATGCTCTCTGGTCATACTGTAGGTTTGTATGGGCGTCTGGATGGGGAGTATGTGTGTACTGCGACTGGCAGTGAGGGAGTAAGTGCTGTCACATGCTGGTGGCTGATGGGTTGTGGCATTCATTGAGTGCCACAAGGAGAGGGGAGACAAAAATAGGAGGAGGAGGAGGAGGAGGAGCTCCACGGAGATTACCACTGAGGTGAAGGTGAGCACAGAGAGTGGGCTTGGAGAGACAGGTTTATTGGGTTTTATAAACCAGATAACGTATCAGGTGGCATGAACATGTAAATAAATGTTTTAATTTTAACTCAAAGTAATTTGCCTTTGAACTGTATATTGTATACCGTGAACATACTGTAGTAAAATATGTATTTAAAGTGTGTAAGGGTTTTAATTAGAGATGGGGACAAATCGATTCAGTTACATATTGTATTCTTGTAAATATCGCTTTTTGAAAATAAAATTGATATATTTTGTATTAAAGGCGATAAAACGTCACAGTCCCTCTATAATCCAACAGGTGGCGCTCTATAAACTGTCCACACATGAGCACACAGTGCAGCATCATGTGTGGTAGGAGCAAATCATTTGTTTAGAATTATTATGTGTTTAGAAAATTAATATACTGTCCTATAGCATCAGGATTAGTCCAACATTACGATGCATAGAGAATTGCAGTACAAATCGAATCAGCTTCCAGGTATCTTGATAAATGTCCTATCGATGATTCCTGTGCCTAGTATAAAGACTAGATAAAATGTTCTATAACTTGATACGTAATTACGATGGAATACCTCTAAATGGTGATTCAGTTGTATCAGAGTAATTACTTCATAAAACACTTATTTCATTATACAAAAAGAAAGAACAAAATGTCTAAACACTTGAAACACATCAAAGTGGAGCACAGGGGAAAAGGGACTTAAATAAACATAGCCAGTATTAAATAAAAAGTGGACAAAAATATGATGATTTTAATCAAATTAATGCATTTTCTTCCATTTGAATTTCCAATGTTGTACATTTTACTTTAAAAAAAAAAAATTTTATTCTAAATCTGAAATTAATTAATTTCTTTGGTTTTTCGAGTACTGAATTTAATTTTAGAGTTTGTGTTGCGTGCTTGTATCATTTTCATAAGCAGTGCTGGGCAAATTATGAATTCAGACAAAACAGGCAGCTGCATAACCTGATCAGGCATTGCAGGCTCAGTGGGAAGGCTGTGGGATGGTTCAAATCCCAGCCCTGTTAGCTCCTTTAGCCAGACACTTAAACCTCAACTGCTCAGATGTATTCTCAATCAGTTGTAATTCACTTTAGATTAAATCATCCACCAAATGCAAAAAAAAAAAAAAAAAAAGGTTTCCAACACAAATGATGCATTTTAACATTGCTGCATAAGATGAAAACTATTTATCCGCAGTGTACTTGCGTATGTACTGTATTAGGGTTAAGACATAAATGTGATGCAATATTTAGTTTACGAAGAAGCATTGCCACCCCATAGCTGTACCTTAATATTGATATGTAGCTAACTTTTGTAATTCTTCACCTTTGTGCAGCATTAACTTTGAACACATACATGTATAAGAACGACTGAGATTTTTGAGGCTTTGTCAACTTTTGGCAGCATTAGGTATTTTGGTTACATCAGTATGCCCAGAGAGCCCTCGCCCGGCTGACATCATCTCCCCACCTCCACCCATTAATCCACTTGGGCTAAAAAACACATCAACCTAAAACAGGAGCTGCCAAGCCCAGGGCCTGACCAAGGGCAAGTGTGTTACCTGCTGGCAAGGAGCACCGTGGATACTGGAGAAAAGACAGTGGAAGAGAAAGTGAGCAGATGAAAAATGGCTCCAGGGGGAGAGTGAAGGTGATGGAGTGAAAGTGAGCTGGAAAATGGAAACATGCCGATAAGAAAAAAAAAAAGAAAAAAAAAAGCGCAGAATGAATGAAATGGAGATGCGGCGAGTTATGATAGATGTGGTTAAGAGAAGAGGGGGAGGGGGGGCGGGGGGGGGCTTCTGATGCTGGAGGAAGTGAAGGAGAGAAATCGAGGTGGAGTGACATGAGGAAAAATGGGGGAAAAATGGTATAGTGAATAAAGACAAAGCTCATGGAATGATGAAGACATTTGACAGATTAAAAAAAAAAAAGTGTGGTGCTTTTAAAGCTGGATGGAAGAACACATCCAGTCTATAGATTAGCTGAAATGCTTGGCTCAGGAACTTCAGCTTCACTTCAGGATTCGTTCTCAGCCAGGTCATCAGTTAATAACGTACTGCTCCACTTTGTGGGGTTCGTTTTTTGCCAGGCAAACACAGCAGGGAGACGAACTGCCATTAACAGTTTGTAACACTCGTTCCGCGGCCTTTCAATACCTAAAACCGCTGCGGCCGTTGGGGAAGGGCTTGGCACGCCGCTGCTTTGTTTACCGCTGGGCCTCGACCACTGAGGTTAATATAAAGAGTTTGAGGCACAATTAAAAGAGCACAAAGCGCTACACGGTACTAAAGCAGAGAGGTGGGGTGGAGGTTAGAGCCGGCCGGGGCTCCCTGCCTGAGGGGACGGCTGAATAAATAGGTGGGGAAGGGAAGCTGATGTCAAGCAGGTGTTCAAGGAGAAAGTGTTAGCCAAGCGGACTGAAACGGGGAGAAGTGCTGCCACTGCAGTGTGATAATAAAGACTTAATTTAATTAGGCCTTCTGCACCGGTGCACACGGCACTGGCTGCCTTTCAGCTCGGCCCAGACGCAAAAGAAAGAGCCAGGTATAAAGTATGAACTTACATTAGGCCTTTCTCATACTCACCTTCACCCCATTTGTTTTTCGTACTTACTGTACTGTACTAAACCTCGTCTTTAAAGGAGCAGCGTTTATGCAGATATCCCTATTTTCAGCACAGCGTGATGCACACGGCTGCAGGATGCTGTCCTCTTAGCATATGCTGAGACGCTCATGTTGCATACTGGAAAGTTCCTGAAAGACTCTGTTTAGCTGGAAGAGGCCTTGTGTTTGGCGAGTACACAGCGCCCAGCGTGCCCACTCTCTCCTGGCGCTGAGATTCTTGGCACGGTCGCACACTCTGCCCCGAAGCGGAGAGGACATATAGCCAGGCTGTGGGGCACATGGTGTGCGTTATGTAAAGAGGAGAGGAAAATAGGGTCTGGATCCTTTCCAGAGTGCTTCGTGAGTCACCAGCAGATATGCACACACATATACACACACACACACACACACACATATTCTCTCTCTCACACGGTCGTGCGCTCCCTGTTCCTGTGTGCCGTCTGTGTGTGGACCTCCAGCTGAGGGGAGAGACACAGGAAGAACACGGCGTGCCTGCGTGAGCATGTGGAGAGGAAGCGAGAGATGTGGTGGACCCACACACACACGCACAGGACAAACTCTTGCATGAACTCTTGCATTTTTTTTTAGGTTACTGGTGGATTTGTTTGCATTCTGCGAAGTGAACCTGCATCATTTAACGTCTGGATTGTAATTGTGAGTGAAAGAGGTGCTGATTTTCAAAGGAAAGTGGATGAAGACAGCTGGGACACATCACACACCCATGTCAGAGAACTAGTGCCAACCATGATTGCCTCATATCTTCTGTTTAAGAACAGAAATTACTGTGGCTGACTTATGTTTCTATAATTTATTCTGTACCTTCATAGCAATCTGCATTTATAATTGGAAAAAGGAAAAACAGAAAACTTAGCATCGCCAGGGAAAAATCTTACGCGCTGTGCTAAAGGGCTGAAAGACCAAAAGTTCTGTAATCTTATTATACGAATTTGCCATCATTTCACTGCAGTTTGACACTTTATTTGACGATTTGTTCATAAGCATTTTATACATCATTTCTACTGGATGATTTTTTTTATGTTGAACTATAAATTGGCCATCGATATACAGTAAAGGTCCATCCACATGCCATCAAGCTTACTCCCCACCCCTAAACAATTAGCAGTTTCAATGGCAGTTTCTTATTGGATTCTTATTCAATGCCAGTTTGATTCCTGAATGTGTCTGAGCTTCTGAGGGGAACGACTTCGCTCAAGGGCCCAACAGTGGCAGTAACATCTTAATAATAATAATATCAGCATGTCCATAAAGGTGTTTATAAAGCATTTGAATTCGCCTTTAGAAGCAAAAGAGAAAAATGTAACACACTTACACAGTTCAAAGATGATGTTTTTTTTTTTTTTTGTAAATATTTAAAGTTACTACTATTTATTCATTCGTTCCTCGTCTATACTACCTTATCCTGTATACAGGGTCACGGGGGCCTGGAGCCTATCCCAGGAGACTTAGGGCACAAGACGGGGTACATCCATCTCAGGGAACACAAAAACACACACTACGGGCAATTTGGGAACGCTAGTTAACCTACAGTAATCTGCGTGAGTACTCGGAGGAAACCAGCCAAGCACGGGGAGAACATGCAATCTCCATGCACACCCGAGGCTGAATTCAAATCTTCAACAGTGGAGGTGCGAGGCCACAGTGCTAGCTTCAAAGCCGCCGCACCACCAACTACTTTTTATATATGTTTATATACAGTATTTTATGTATTTTTTCTAAACGGCAAGTTAATTACCTGATCCTTCTATATCAAAAAAGTATCTATCTATTGTTGGAGGAAAAATTTTAATGTGATATGCATGTCTCAAAAATATGTGAATATTTTTAAACATGCACTTCATAGTGTTTAATTTTTTTTATTAATTAAACTCATTCTAAGTGAAGAAAAAGTACATTTTATTCTTCTACTGTATATACTGTACAGTGGATAAAGTTTAGAAGAAAGGCATTACATTAAAGAAAAAATGTCAGGTGGAGATTTCCTCTACTGTATTATTGTTATTACACTCTCAAACAGTTATATATAAATTCTCCAGCATTGCTTTATAAAAGATTCATGCATTGTTTATGAAGGTGTTATTTATAAAGAGCCATTGAAGACAACCTTCACATAAAGTGTTAGTAAATATTGCAATATTTGAAAATCCTAAAGGGATTTTAAAAAATGTACTCACATAAACTATTACCAAATGGATCTAACAAACACTCAAGCGCCGCAACGGATTCATCTAAATGTGAAGTTAACATCCAGGCTAAATTCATTCCTTATTCATATACGTATGAAGTTGCAACTCCTCCTCAGCACTAGCACTGAATTAATAAATAATCTTTTTTACATTAACATATTAACAGAATATCCTTTATCAAATTTGGCATTTTATGGCATTCCATGCTCTCCAAACTGCAAAATTTTATTTATATATATAATATATATAATCTCTTCGTCAAGGTAAAAATACTATTTGGTAATAGTGAGTTTCAAGCTGGAGAGATCAAATGTACTCCTTCCTTTTCAAATCTTTTGGTACTCTTCTGATAACAGTCTGGGCAAAGGTGTGTGTGTGAAGAGTGTTAAAAGCTGTCTCATATCTCTTATGTCCAGTCCATAAATCATCTTTTTTTAAAAACCCTCTTCAGTAATAGCGTTAAGCAAAAAAGTGGAAAGTTATATACATATTATATATTTTTTAGGATGTTTAAAAACTAATTGCTATTAAGTGTAGAAGGAATAATTGACAAATAAGTGTAAACATGAAACTGAAACTTTAATGTTCCTGATCAAATTATAACGATGCCTTCTTGTGCACTTAGTACATTCTCTGCAATTATTTTGAAGAAAGGGACGATGATTATCTTCTGGCTGTGAAGAGCAAAACCAGTAAATTCAAGTAAATTACTTTTTAGCTGGACTTCATTGCTACATTTCAGGATTAATCATGACAGTTGCAAATCTGGCTGCTTTTTCTCTATTGATAAACAATAAAAATTACTGGAGCACCATCACTCATGGTCTCAACCCAGCTTGATTACTGCAGCCGTCAAAGGTGATACAGGATGCAGATGAACAAAGAAACTTTCAAAAAGGAACATTTTTATTATTATTTTTTCCCCAGTAGGGCACTGGTGGCTCAGTGGTAGGTGTTTCGCCTGCCATGCGGAAGGCCCGGGTTTGATTCCCAGCCGGTGCCCAAACCCCAGCCACTGGATGCAGTGCCGGTCCCAAGCCCGGGTAAAATGGGAGGGTTGCGTCAGGAAGGGCATCCGGCGTAAAACCTGTGCCAAGTTGTAGTGCGGACTGGATATTCCGCTGTGGCGACCCCTTGTCAGGAGCAGCCGAAAGACCAACAACAACAGTTTTTCCCCAGTAGATTAACCCGTGCTCGCTGTAGCCTCAGATTCCGAATGTTTGATGGGTTTTTGCACTCTGAGATCCTTTTCAGTTCACAACTGATTTAAAGAGTTGTTGTTTAGATTATGGTAGCCTTTTTGTCAGGTTGAACCAGTGTGGCTGGTGATATTGTGATATTGTATTGTACACATAAAAGTAGACCTTTTACAGATTCAAATGATGAACTACACTTATGTATATAATCAAAAATGATGGAGCAAATTACAGCAATTTATTTTTACGGTTGCCAGAAAAAAATTGCAAGTGGACCCGCCGGCGAATCCGCCGACCTTTTAGGGTTTTAATGGGATAAAAATGTGTGCGATTACAGAATAGTAAAAGACTAAAGTTTATTACAGGAAATATTCACATTTGTGCCATTATTTGCTGTTAAACTGGATAAATACGTTTAAATACAAAATGATACTTTTAATAGTTACAGTAAATACAGCACTTTAAATCACAATTGGAAAATTTTAACATAATCACACTGTGATTTTTTTTTTAAACAAATCCTGCAGCCTAACTCTGGCTATTCTTCTTTGGCCTCTCTGCCCTCTAAGGTGTTATGGACTGCTGCTCCCTGGATGTTTTTTATTTTTAATATCATTATGTGTCAGTTGTACATTAACATTTCAGGACAGCAATGCAACGGTCAAAGTCACAAAGATCATATAAATATATAATATAAATTATGATGATTCATGGAAACTGATTTATGAAACATCTTTGTCCCATATCTGAATGACTTTATGCACTGCGATGCTGCCACCTGATTCGATACTTGCACGAATATACAAGTAAAGTGGCCAGAGAGATTAGATACTAAGATAATATGTTCTGTACAAATTCACCTGGTTACTGTAGGCGTATACCTGAGAACTACTTTTGTAATCATAAAAACTTTATGCTCCCATCCAAAGACTTTTTCAGTATTGTTTGTCTTTACAGCCATATATCAAATATTTTTTTATTTTAATATCTGGTATCTAGAAGAGCACAGGTCTGATTTTTAGGGCTGTCTGAATAACCAAATCTGATCATTTTCAGATCGGATGGAAGTCACTTTCGGATGTGTTCCTCGATCAGATATATACAGTATGTATACATGGTCATGTGACTTGAATGAGAACGGTCAGATTGGAATTCATGCGACTTACTGCCATGGTCATCAGTCAGCAGCGCAGGGATTTCATAGCAGTGCTAGCAATATCTGCTAAAACAGCTAAAGCGAGGCGTCTGGATCACCATAAATACAGCCGACTAACTGCTTGCCATCCTCCAGGGCAAAATCCGAGCCTATTGTTGCTAAAATAGCATCCATTGTTTGAAATGAATGAGAGGTCGTACTGTACAAATATGACGTGTTTTACCCCAGATGTATTGATGTGCACGCCTGTTTGGAGGACAACATCATTTAGAGAACAAATGCATCTACATTAGCGTCATATAAAACTCACTTGTAATTATAAATGTGAATCGTTATGACATGCAAATCTGATCTGATTGAAATTGAACAATGTGGCTAATAATGTGAACGTAGCATCAGAGGACAACGCTCTCATCATTGGCATGCAATCCCGATTCAGGACACTGTCGAGAACCTTAGAGCGCCAAAATACTTTGAACAAAGACTACATAGGAGGTCCTAAGAGACGTGCTGGCCCACTGTTTCTATAACAATTTGCCCACAGCACATTTGCAATATTTGTACCAACAACCAATGGAGACTTTTGATAAAGTTTCCTTAATCCATACCTTTAATATCGTCGCTATTTAAACTGCAAGCTATAAAGCTTTAATTCACAGTGTGTCACAGGATTAGGTAGGACGGGGCTGCCCATTATTAATTTTGCATTACTGAATTAATTATTTCAAGTATAAGAAGCAATTTGATAAATAATTAATCCATTTGTGGTATGCGTATGTTTGAAGGAAAGATGGGGGACGTGAAGTGAACACCATTCCAGATTGGAAAATTAATATTCATACCCTATTTTATACGTTATGAAGTGCAAAATTCAAGGTTTAACTGACAAATTAAGGTTTAATTAAGGAACGCTAGAAACAGACGGCTCTCTCTGGGGAGACGGGAAGAAAATCGGCCGTACTGAATTTCCGCCACATAATAATGTTGGTATTATATATATATACACAGTATATATAAGCTTAAATATTCCATCATGATCAAATTTTACATAACTGAAAATAAATGTGTCGCCTCAGTTCGAGTTTAATTATAGAAAATTTATTTCCAATTTATCCATCCGTGTAGGTGCAAGTATATATAGAACACATACTCTCAGTAAAACATGTAGACCTCGGACCGTTTGATTGATCGAATGACGTATGTAATATGTTTCACTCGGAGTGAAAGAAAATTCAGTCATTAAACTGTTCATGGACTCCGTACTCAGTATACAGTGTGAATAGAATTGTATTGTATTGAGAGAGAGGAGAGAGAGAGAGAGAGGAGAGAGAGAGCAGGAGAGAGAGAGAGATGTGATGTGATGATGTGGAGGTTTAGAGCAGCCTCGTGTGTCATCTCATGACACCGGGAGATGTATTAATGTGATAGAGAGATGATGAGGTTGAAATGGACATAAAGAATTTCAATTATTTACAGGTGATGTGCCAGTTGAATTGGCAATGAAGCGCCTCATAAATTACCATCCCCCTGTAATCAGCCGTTTGGAGGAAATAATGAAATAACGGTGGCCCGAGCAGCGGGAACTGCTGTTCAGCAGTGATCGTTTGACTGGGCGATTTTAGAGCGCGGGACACACTTAAAATGACATCGGGGTGGGGAAAGGGGTTGAAATTACTCCTGTGTAATGGAAGTTACTTGAAGCTTCCGACTGTGAGACCCACGCTGTGCTCCTAGACCGTTATAAAAGTAGAAGATATCCAGCCTGCACAATGTCCATATGTAATGTTTGATCGTGTTCGTGTCTGTATTGTGCTTTTTCAGACACGGAGCCTCTCTGAAAAGTGTGTGATTGAGATCAGGGCTCTAACACCGAGTGTCCTGGTGTTCACGCTGTGAGCTTAGAGCTCGTATGGATTCTCTTCAGGCCCTCTTTGTGTTAAATGATATCTCAGTCACTTTGATCTGTAACATGGCAGCTCTTTTTTTCTAATGAAATTAATGTGTTCAAGCAACGAATTTAAATACTGCTTTCAGAAGTTAATGTTTTGAACCCATGGCCCGGTATTAAGCATAATGTTCTGACATTTTGTTAACTTGTAACTTATATTGTACTGTTTGTTGCCATGCTTTTAGTCTATTCTCTCATGAGCACAAGATACTAATTCTTACCTATGAATTATGTAACTCGTGTCCACAACTTAATACCAAGTTTAAATGTCACACTTAATCCATAGCCTAAAGTTCATTACTTTCAGGAATAGGTGGTAACAATCTATTCGTCTCGAGAATTCTAAACACTTCAGATGGTTTAATGGTATATCTACGTCAGTGACTGCGTCCGGTCTTTATGCTTCATTTTAAGAAATAAAATATTATCACTTATCTTTATGCTCCATTGAGGCCACGATGCTCTAATTCAATTGATTTCTCACTCCCTTTGTGTCTCACTCAATTTAAAATAAAGTTGCTGTCAGATCTCAAGTAACTCATGGCCTTAATAGATGAATTCATAGCTACGAAATTGTCTTGTTAAAAGTAACCACCATGTCTCCTGAGCAGCTGTGTATTATAAAATCTGTAGGTGACACCTGGGTGTCGAATGAAGAGATAGGATCACAGTCTGAAATGTCAAATTCTAAAAATACTAAGAAGAAAAATCAGAAAAATAAGGTTTGCCCTGTAATCGATTGGCACCCCGTCTATGGTGTATCACATCTCGTGCTTTTAGTCCCCTGGGATAGACCCCAGACAACCCCATGGGTGGCCTGTGCTTGGTGGGTTTCCTCCAGGTAATCTGGTTTCCTCCAACAATCCAATAACATGCGGTACAGGCTGTTGTTTTATTATATGCCCACTGTGTGTGATAATGTGTGCATGCTTATATGTCCTGTGATGGATTGGCATCCGGTACAGGGTGTACCCCGCCTCATACCGTGAGTTCCCTTTGACCCTTTGAGTGATTTCCTGATTCAGAATTTGCCTTGTACTGTATGTATGTATGCCTTTTTCTAGTTTCAGCAATAGCTCTTTTTCTCTTTCTTAACTTTATTACTTTGAAAAAAAAGGTCTTTATGATGACATTTGATTATGATGACAGTCACATTCATTGAGGGCTGTGGAAACGTTTCTTTAATTATGCAAAATGCACTTTTTTAGTAATTTTCAGACATTCAGATGGCTCTCCAGTGTGTGTAAAAAAAATTATACATAATTATATATATATATAAAAAAAAAAACATTTCTTGCTTTTGTGCTTTTTCCATTTGTCTATTGGTCAGGGTTTAAATAAATCAATTAGATTTTTCTCCTAATGTGACCTCATAACAGGAGCTATTAGACCTGTGGTAACTTGTTAAAGGAATAGTAAAATATGGGACCTTAAACGATATGAGAAATAAACACGAGCAACCGACTGTGGTGATGGCTAGGCTACAGGCTAAAGGCTAATGCCAAAGCTAACACAGGGTAACTTAAACAAGAAGGTGAAACATATCAGGAAACACACAGAAGCACAACAGCTTCAACAGGGAGAACAAAGCAGTATAACACCAGATGCACAGCCCAGACTAAACTAAAACACAGGCTATAAATAGACCTACTAATCAGACTAAACAAGGTGCAGGTGTATACAGTTAATATCCTGCGTGTGACAAGTGAGGCGCAGTAAATACTAGCAACTGCAATCTGGAACAAATGTCGACACGGAAGTGAAGAGTGCTACTGAACACGAATGCAAGAACACTTGAGGGAACCATGACATAATATAAGTAGATACAGTTCCTGAAGAAATGGTGAAGCGGGGTCATGCGGATACATCACTTAATGCTGAAGCAGGCCAGACGATGCCTGGGATATGCCCATTCACTTTACCTGTGTGTGCGTGTGTGTGCGTGTGTGTGAGGGGACGGGGCCTGTGGATGCATGACTGTCTCACATGCTGAGAATGTAACCTGACACTGGGATGCAGACAATGTAAAAATCTGAAGTATTTTGTCACTTCAGGAGACCCGGCTTTTATGTGTGTGTGCAAAGTTGTGAGTGTATCACAGAGAGAGGGAGAGAGAGAGGAACAGAGAGATTTTTTCCTGAATTAGTGTCCACTATAGAAGTATTCGAGTCCACTATAGAAACCCCATTATAGTGAATGGAGCGATATTTGCAGTGATTCCAGCCCATTTTCTCAGGGATTATTTATTGAAATTTACCAAATGTAGTTAAGATTTTTCAAGGTTCCTCTGTGTGATGCCTCGGACCAAAAACAATTGAGCTACGAGTCATGGGAGCAAAGTGGTTCAGCAGGGCACCAAACGGATCATCACAACTCAGAAATATTTCATAGCACTCTGGAGACCAGGCTGAACGTTTTGATATACAGTATGTTTCGTAGAGAAGTATTACGGCTACCTAGTCCAGAATCGGAAAAAAACTTCATAATTTGGGGAAAACCGTCAGTATGATTACATAGAAATGTAACAGTGAGCCATTCCTGGTGGTGAAGATGTACTGGGCTGCAGAATCACTGAAAAGACCCACATTAAAGTTTTTTTGCATTAAAGAATGACACTAATAATAGGGGCGTCGCTACTACTTGTGGCATATTGCTATATTATTAAATTATAACCCGTCATAAGTACATTATGTCGCACAGGTTTGTTTTGAAATTGGGCCAATAGTGTGCAGTAAGTGAAATGTATCAAATTTTCTATTTTGAAAGAAAAAATACTTTATCTTCTAGATCCTTCAAAATAAGTGGAGTTTTAATGTCCTAAGTATTGTTTTAAATCATTTTAATGAACAATATCCAATCTGGTTACTCCAGTTGTGACAGAAAAACATGTTTGTTTGTTTTTTGCTATAAAACCATGCTGCTTGCAAAGTTATTTCTAGTCGTAGCAGGGAAATCCTGCTGCTAAAATGAGCCTGAGGGTTCCCCTCTTTCTTACTACGTCACGGAATCCGAGACCCTTCTCGTAACCAAAATCGCACTGGATATCTTTCAGAAACCCGACATTACACAGTAATGAACTTGGTATCAAGTGAAGCTTATTGAAGCAACATATACAAAACTCAGATCACCCTAAAACATAACACCTGGTTTGATGGATCAAAATGACTGTTTACATCCGCAAAACAGTGTGTGATGTGTGTGTAACTATCTGTGACTCCATCGTCGTAACTGCTGCATGATGTGCCATGATTTTCAGAGCATGTCTCAGATTTTTCCCTAGAAATTCTATTGGACACAATTGCTGTAAGGTGCACATCGTGAAAAATGTGAGAATATTCAGAGGCAAAGGAAGAATTATAGAAGCAAAAACCTTGTGTACAAGTGCACACATATTTTGTTATGTTATCATTTAGTTCTATCTGATATGACTATCATTTAAGCTTTTGAGTAAAGTTTGACAAAGAGACACAGTGTGTGTGCATGTGTGTATGTACAGTATGTATGTGTGTGTGTGTGTGTGTGTGTGTGTGTGTGTGTGTGTGTGTGTGTGTGTGTGTGTGTGTGTG
>JAQQZT010000015.1:8598287-8611638 GCA_030068275.1 Clarias platycephalus | reverse complement strand
GGGGCGGTGAGATACAAAGTGCGTGTGTAGAAAATGAACAAAATGACCGGGCAAGGATCTATTTAAAGATATTGTGATGTATTTAAAGATATTGCTTACAGTATGTCTCAATACAGACATAATCTAACAGCAGTTTCTTGAACAGAAGTCCCTTCCGACATAGGTATAACCTCTATGACCTCCTTATTGCTGCATTGTTGATGGAAACCTCTGGATAGAGAACTGTTTTTTTTTTTTTTTCAAGTCAAAAGTCAATCAAGGTCAGGTTCTTTGCGTGAGATGTACAGTAAAATCTATTTGTAGAATGTTTATGTAATCATTTAAAAGCACTGACATGCCAAAGGCCATCAAATGGCGGACCACAGTGTGAATATAGACCACAGCAAAGTATTGCAAAGAAGTGGAAATTTCTGCAGCATAACCGAGCAACGACTTTATTAAACCCAGCCTTTTACACAGAAACTATTGCAGCTTCTGTAGCTGAAACTCGGTGCAGTCTCATTGAGAGACGTCCCCCCCCCCTTACAGAATTGTATAAATTTATTTACTTTTTTATCCCTTTTGGCAGCGGTAAAATTAGTTTTAAATTCTTACTGGAACTACAGTATGTAGCCCAAAGGTGAGCAGGATTGACTATGGAGGTGGTGGACAGTCCTGTAAATCTCCTAAGTTTCTCTTTATGCCTCTACTTTTTCTATAATAGACTCAACTAGCTACAGTACCTATTCCAGGGGGGGGGGGGAAAGAAAAAACAAAACGTAACTGTTCCACGGTTGAACCCCAAATAGCATAAAATAGAAAGCTAATGCACTATGTAGGGTCTAGAGGCCCTTGTTCCACACACTAAGTAGTGTCCTTGATCAGGAATTAGAGCAGGATTTACAGTAGGATTTAGCCTTGCTTAGAAGCTAGTTAGCTTTGTAGCTCATGTTAGTCGTGAGCAATGCGTTGGGAGCATGAGGCTTTTTAAGGCCGCTTTTTCCGTACTGCGTACCACCACTGAATCATTTGGTGGCACACGGTTCCGGGTCGTACCGGCCTACTTTCAACCATGCTGTTTGGTCTGATTAGTGAAGGGGCAAGTAACCAACAAACAAAATTTAATCTGTTCAGAGTCTACGGCTGTAGCCAAAACATAACGTAAACTGCCAGATCAAACATAATCATTTTAAACTGATTAGCATTATGTATAGACATTAACCAGTAATTAAAAAAGGTTAAATTTCATCCGTACATTCGTAAAGAAGAAGAAATTTTTAACTGAACCTTAACAAATTTTAGTGATACACAAATTTTAATACATGACGGTCAGTAGGTTGTATAGAGGGTGTGTGTGTGTGTGTGCGCTAAGGACCTCCATACTCTAGTCTTCATGCTTTCCCTCTCCTTAATTAAATTCAAAGTTCCATGTAGGGTGGAAACTATTGGTTCGGCACATGTAGCGCTATGTTAAATTTTATGTCGCTTGAAAATGGTTTTCAAGTGCCTTCAAGACGGAGATCGTCTGCCTGTAAAATGATCTGTTTTATGGTGCCCATTATCAGTGCAATATTTTTTCAGGATGCAGTTCGCATAGCCCATACAGCAGCAAAATCTTAAATCGAGGTGTGGACAGAACTGAGCTTTGACCTCCATCACGCCCTTGGTCTTGAGCTCGATTTGAATCCGTTCTCGATTTGAAGCTATACACACGGATTTTGAGTCCGTGTGTATAGCTTTACCCGGAAGCAGGTGTTTTGCAGATAATTTCTTTGTTATGTCCTGGTAGTCGGTATAGCTTTCTTGCTTATCCCATACGCTGGAAGTTTCTTAACCTCTCGCCGTGCTAGGGACTGTTCTCATGCTGAAGTGCTGGCTTTGTGTTGTTTACCTTTGTCCAAATCCACAGATAAAATCGATTTTGACCTCTGTGAAAACAAAGTCAGAGAAAAAAGGAGAGTGATAGGAAATGAGTGAAGGGTGAAACGAGTATGAGACAGCACCTAAACCCTGTAAGACTTTAGTCTCTTTGCTAAAGCATGGTGGGTCGATGTGAAAGAGTTGAGCCGTTTGTGGTGGAATTTTTTTTTTTCTTTCTTTTTTTATAACAGTGCGTTCCCTTTGCCAGCCCAGGTACACGGCGTACCTGGCGCTGCTCCATTAGCTCGAATGCCTTTACAGGGAGACTGACGTCACTGGACTAGAGGGATGTGGAGGAGAGGGGAGAGACAGAAAGCGGTGCTGTCTGTTCTGTTCCTTTATTCTCTATGTGTCCCGAGAGGAGGGGCTCGTTCGGCACTGGCATGCTGGAGTCTGTTAATCAGCCCATGACTTTTGCCTCCAGAAAGAAAGCGAGAGAGAGAGAGAGAGAGAGAGAGAATCAGACTCAGAAAAGATCACCAAAAAAAAAAGGGTAAATAAAGCTGACTTATGTTTTCTCTAGTGAAGAGCTGTGATGAGTGTGTTTGCCCACCATGCCCTGCTTTCCTGCACTCTTTATTACCACAACCAGTCTTGCTATTAACAGAGCTTAATAGTTTATTTGGACACTGTTAGTTAGTTAGTTAGTTAGTTTTTTTACTTTAAAGAAGAAATTGGCTTATCGAATTTATCTAATCCAGTTGCCTGTGAACAGTTAATGAATATTAGTAAAAATTATTTAATAATTGTGTTAGCCGGTTCGTTGTATGGGAAAATAATGTAACTATTTGTTAAAAGTCAAAATCCCTTCGGAAATCTTGTCATATTAGCTACTGTTAGCCGGCTAGTTAGCATGAGCTAGGATTTCTAAGAGGATTCTAAATCATTTTCGTGATAACCTTATAATGTTAAAGTGTAATATATACACTTAGAATTACTCTAGCTCTTATTAATATTGTTAATTGTATATTTTTGTTAATGTTGCCAGTGAGAAACACTAATAACAATGAGTTGAAAATCATGAAAACCAGTTTTAGCTAGCGGTGTGGAATCAGCAGAGAATTATTATAAACATTTATAAATGTTTAAAAAGAAGAAAAAGAAAAGAAAAACCTTCCAGTCAGAAATCCTGCCACATCAGTACATGTTAGTTAGCTGCCTAACATTCATAGATGTCTCCATTCTCATCGTCTATACCGCTTTATCTTGTATTCAGGGTCGCGGGGGGCCTGGAGCCTATCCCAGGAGACTTAGGGCACGAGGCGGGGTTCACGCTGAACAGGATGCCAATCCATTGCAGGGCACACATAAACACACTCACACACTCATTCACACACTATGGGTAATTTGGGAACACCAGTTAGCCTAATCTACATGTCTTTGGACTGTGGGAGGAAAATTTATTTCAAGTCTATCAGGTTAGCCCATTGCTATCAATCTAACCAATATCCTGACAATGTACTGTATGAATATTATTTAAAAGTGTTTTAGGAGGATCAGGTTAGAACTTGTGTGATAGATTAGTAGAATAAGCAGTGATAGTTACTGACCTTTTTTTTTTTTTATGATTGTGACTTAAAATCCTCTTGGAAATCCTGTGTAGTTAGCATCAAAAAACAGAAGTTTGAATATTTCTACGAATGATTTGAACGCTCATATTTTACGCTAATTCGTTTTCGCTTTTGTCAGTAAGCTGGTTCACAGATCTGTGAAAATCTGCGCGTATTTTGGACTGACAAGTGACTTCCTTGTTCCTTTCTGAAAGTGTTCCACACAGAAACTCATCACACACACACCGTCTGCGGTCTGCAATCTGTTTCCGCAGTGTCCACAGTTTCCTCTGTTCCACCTGGACATGACAAATCCTTAACTGCTCAGGCTTAAAGCTACCCACCTATGTGTCGGCTGTTTTAATTAACCTCTTTCGCGTGCCAGCAGCAGTGTAATGCCACTCAGAGTTTGAAAGCAAATGCACAGCACCCCCAGGGGGATTTCTATGATCCATTCATATTCATGCTTTCTCAGGACTAGCAGGAAGAGCATGTGCTGTTGGCCGGTGCTGAACAGAAAAAGCGTCGAGTCGAGCAGGAGGTTTCTGGAAGCTGCCACATTGTGAGACATGACACCGAAAAAAGAAGCGGCAAGTCCCTCTGGGAGAGCGACACAGTGTCCAAAGCCTCTTCGAGGACCTCTTCACTACTCAAAGTAAACCACAGAGTACATGGAGCTAGTGTAAGATCTCCACAGTCAGCGCATAATTAGAGTGAGTAGAGAGAAGATAGATGTAGTCCCGCGGAGTGAGGGCCTTAACCTTCAGTCCTAGACAGTCGAGAGCAGAGGGTTCTCACCCGACTGTGAAATTAAACACGGAGGGATTCCATATAAGATACCCGTATTAACTATGGAGAAATTTAATAGTGTATAAAAGGAACTGCACAAGGAATTATGCAAGCGTTGATAGGACAGTGTTTTTTGACTGTAGCTGTATTTATAAACGTCTTGTGGGGAAATAATGCAGCCGGGGCAAAAACGATATGAATTAAATATGTAATTTATTGTCGGGATGAATCGACTTGAATAAAACGGCATTTGCATGACGACTATTGGTACAATCACAGCTGTCTGCGAAGGCCTCAGCCATTAGTCAATAAATTAAAAAGTAATTAGTTTCTGCCTGTGTGGCTCTATTTGAAGGGCTTTTCTCAGGTGTAATGAAAATTTATTGGGGCTGTTTTTTTTTCTTTTTTCTTTTCTTTTTTCCCCAGAAAAGACAGGAGAAAGAGAAGAGGATTTCGGAAGTGTGATTACAGTAGCGAATTTCCCATGGCTGCTTTCAATTGTGCCTAGATGCTACAATGCTGATGACCAAAATAAGCCATTATCCACTAAGAAGCCTGTCATGAAGCGCTAATTAGCAGAGCCAGAGCACTATTTAGAGCTTGACTATATTCGGCTTGCTTGCTTATTTAAAGTTTAGGCAAAATTGATGCTTTAATTTTTATCTGCGCCTAATGACTCAGTGCTAAGAGAAGGCAGCTATTTTTAGCAGGCCCCCCGTTTCAGCCCGAGCTCCGAGTGTGCGCCTGGAGCAGACAGTTCGGAGCGGGGAGCTTCGGATATTCCTTTTGAAATAATAAATCTTCAGTCAAACCAGCTTCGTACCTGCAATCAGTTTTAATCAAACGCATGATTGGGCCCAGGTTCTGCAGGCGGAGCGTATTTTATGCCGGTGAATATGTGATCGCGAAGCGTGTGCTCGCACACGAATTTGCACATCAGACAGGTGTTGGTCAGCGGCCAGCCTAATCACGGCTGCCTTTGTGCGTGACTGAGCCGGGTGCCTTTGTGCACCATCGCTTTTGTAATTGCTGAAAGAGGAGGCAGGTGTGAGCTGATAATATAGTGCATGGGTATGGGGGGCACGGTGGCCCTGTGGACAGGCTTCCCTGAGACACTCCGCATTCACACATGCCCTTTATTCGTCTCTGTTTCAGCTGACCACCAATGCGCTCTAGCTTTACCTAATTGAGGCAGCCTGCCCTTCCTTTCAAAGCATTGTCTGCGGGCTAGAGCATAGCATCCAGAGGCCAGTGCCAATGCTGTTCTCTTTTCTCTGTCTTGGAATGAAGGGTCAGGAACAGTGGGAGAGCGGAGAAAATTGGAAACGCACATGCAATTGCGATTTAGACGAGGGAACGTAGGGGGGGAGGGGGGGGGAGAGATTGGATGGTGGGAGGTTACAGGATGTAGAGGTTGACTGAGATGTTGGAGTGAAGGAGTGTTGGAGGAAAGATTGAAGGAGGATTCAGAAAAAGGAGGAGGAGAGAGAGGGAGAATAAATTATGAAAAGGGGGATGGGGACAATGAGGCAGATCAGTCTCGGCTGAGGGCGCAGGCAATTAGAATAAAATTAGCTGGACCTTGGCAAAGGCTAGGGCAGACAGCGGGGCCAGCGAGATGAGAGAGGGAGGGAGAGAGGGAGGGAGGGAAGGACGAGGAGAATATCCTGGTTATTAAAATGAAATGATTAGCCTGGTGTGAATGTGGTCGGAGCTCGAAGGCAGGGTCACCTGCGCCCTAAAGGGAACAAGGGTGTGATAGTAATGAAAGCAGTTCTTACTCTGTCTCCTGATCAGCCCTTACACTGGATATCTCATTCCCGTTATTTCATATTACATTTATTTTCCAACCTAATGTTTATACGTAACCTTTGGTGCTTTTATTCAATTGTAACGAATAAAAACGTTCATGTTTCCATAACAGTGAAATGAAAAGGAAAAAATGCTGTTTATTCCAAACTATTATGTAGTGAAAGTCTAAAGGCAGCTGTTAGAAATACAGCGGGGAACCTTTTTTTTATAATCCTTCAAAATCTGTACAATTCTTTTTTCCGAGAGAATATTCAAACCCAAAAAAATTAGACAAGGTTAATTTAATCTTTCTTTTTTTTTTTGCTCCAGCATTGGAAAGTTTGGATAAAACTACATTAGAACAGATCTGCTAAGAAAAATGCTGTCATGTCTGTCTCATCCTGAGATCCTTATTGAGTTAAGAGTAATAGATGTAGCTTTGAATATATGCTCTAAAATAGACTATTATAAAAGACTTTTTTTTTTTTTTTAAGTGGGTGTGGCCTAAACTGGAAATCTCCACTTGTTTCTGGCTCTAATACAGTGCTTCTCAACCTTATTCCTGGAGGACCACTGCCTGGCATATCTCCGTGTTTTCCCTGCTCTACCACAGCCATGTCAATTAGGAAAAGGCTGTTAATTAGTTGATTAGTTAAATCAGGTGTGCTGGGAGTTCCTGGCAGCGGTCCTCCAGGACTGGATTTGAGAACCTCTGATCTAAGTGTTCCGCGACCTCAATTACAGCGCTCTGTATATTGCACAGGACTGTTTTGTTTTGTATTAAGTTTCTATTTACCAAAATATAAAACAAACTACTGTAGTAGCCTTATTTAAGTCACCATAATCCTGACGAGGATGCATGAGTGATGACGATCATTCATTCATTTATCCTCTATACTACTTATTCTGTACATGGTCACTGGGGGCCTGGAGCCTATTCAAGGAGACACAAGGAATGGTACACCCTGGACAGGGTGCCAGTACACCAAGCACAGGTAGAACATGTAAACTCCACACACATACAGTAGACCTGAGGCGGAAATTGATGACTATCTATGCTAAAGAAATACTTTTTTGTTAATTATGAATAATTCGATCATATTTCTACAGTTTTCGCATGTTGCATTATCTCGGTACTTAAACCTTCCATCAATCTAACCTTATCTTCTGTGTGATTGAGTTTTTGTAGAAGTGACTTGAGAATTAGAAGAAAAGATCTGGATATGGATGAACTCCACAGCGTTCATCCATGAAGCTTAGCCTCCACCCCCCCCCCCCCCTCCCCCCTTTCTCAGAGACGCCTCTTCACTTTTCAATGACAGATGAAACACAGCACTTCAAAATAACACTCAGTCTGTCCGTGTGTCGGCAGTCTAGCTCACCTGACAGGCACGCCAAATCCCAGTCTCTAACCCGCTATTGCTCCTCACAGACTCTTGTGTGCTCATCATCAACACTGTCAGCAATGAAGAGAAATAAAACCCTGAGACGCCACTAGTGCTGAAAGAGAATGGGGTGCACAGGAGCCCCATGGATTACGATGCCGTATTCAGAAATTAAGATGCTTTTATCAAATACAACACCTCATGAAGCAGGTTCTTCACTCTATATCGAGTACAGACTTGCATTTGGTCAAAAGTGACAGGAAAAAAAAAAAAAACACCAATAACCTTCTCAACAAAATGTTGCATGTGTACACAGTTGTGCAATATTTTTTTTCCTCCCAGAAATGAAAACAAAAAAAATATTTGTTTGAAAAATGATAAGAAAAAAAGGAAAAATACTCATCATAAATCCCTTTCCTGTGATGAACTTTTTCAATAATTCAGAACTGAGTTTACTTAAATACAAACTGATATTTATTGTAACAAATAAGACCAAATATGACTGGGTATGAAGCATCCCTTAATTTAATCAGACTTTATTCAAGCAATATCACACTCAAGGTCGTACTGTTGTACTGAATATCAGCATGGCTCTGATTCGGTTGTAATCAAGTGCTAAAGGCATGACAGCCATGCTGATATTTAGCACAACCTTGAGTATTATATTGCTTTTATACAGCAGTTCTATAAAGACGATTGGCAGAGCTGGGCGACTGACAGTTACTGTAATTAACATGAGTGGTAGTAGTTTTAAGTTCTTACTGTTACTGTACAGCCGAAAGGTGATGAGAATAAACAATGGATATAAATCTACTAAGTTTATATTTCCACATATTCCGCTTTAGAATATCAGCTTTGTTAACTTCTACTGTAGGTTTCTGGGGTTGAAACCCAAATAATGTTAAATGAAAAAGCTAGTGTGATACTGTAGGGCGTATGATCTCATGTTACAGTACACACAGCAGTGCCCTAGATCAGGGGTTAGAGCAGGATTTGGCATCTACAGTAGCTAGTTAGTTTTGTAGCTCACATTAGCCGCGAACAAAACATCACGGATGGTTCAGTGGCAATTCTGGCACACGGTGTTGTTTAAGTTGACATAATGTTATCAGATGTGTTTTAATTACCTATTGTTCTTACACCATGCCCTGACATGTGACGCGGAGTGATAGATATACAGTACTGTAGTTAAATGTCCGTCTTATGCTCTACATGTGCTGTTATTCTCTATGTGACCACTTGTGGACTCGTCCAATCAGATTGTTCATTTGGAACTTACTGTTGTATGATTTAATTCATTTGATTCCCAGCCACTGGCTGCGAAGTATCTTTAGTTCGGGTCTCAGGGTCAGATAAAAATGGGTTGGTTGTGTTAGGAAGGCATAAAACGTGTGGATTTTTTTTTTTACATTTCTACAACATGACATTTGCAGCGTTTGGAGAAGCCCTAATCCTAATGTATCTCTTATTATAAATCTTACCAGTTGAGGGTTAGTGCTTTGCTCCAGGGCCGGTTTAAACCTGGGAAAATACCTTTATACCTTACAAAATACTGACACTGGAGACTCCTTCCATAACATACTATGTTGTGACAACTTCATGCTATCAATTCATGCTATCTTCTTTTATTAAACACATTTCGTGAATTATCTCTAATGTCTTAGTATTGCAGTGGGAGTATTTGGAATAAACCCACAAAAGCAAAGTGCCCCCAATTTACAAGATGATCATTCTTAATTAACCCTACTGAGCACTGTTCTTTCAACACACGTCATATTTCTCATCCGTTTCACAGCAGTCGGCTTCGAAAACGTTGCATTACAGACCAGGTGCATATTTTGTGGTGACATTTACATGTTCTAAGTGCTGTTAGTTTAATATTAGCTGGGGATTTTAGTGGATGTGTTTTTTTAGGTTTAAAAATCAGCAGGAGCCGGATCTCATTATTTATTGTTTACAGTCAGCAGATAATGCGCATGGTGTGTTTTGGTACGGTCGTGACAGATAACACTACAGTGTTCATAAAAGAAAGAATATAGGGATAAGGACACGGAAACATGACATTTTGAGAAAATGAGCTTAATTAGGGAGGGCAGGTTATACACGCTAGGAAACAATAAGTACACTGTTGATACTGAAGCGCTACCTTCTTACTTTTTTTTCTCCCTTTTGTCTGGGGCTTAAGTGCTTATAGTTATGAGCTTGTAAAAAAAATTCAATGACAACTTCACACTCCATTGAAGTAAGACAGAACAGCCATTTCAGGAAAGGCAAGTTAGGTATGTAATGTTTGCTTAGGTTACTGGATACATGTTCTTTAGCTTTACGTTTATTTTTTAGCAACGACTTATAACTACAGTATGATCTGAATGAAATTTCCAGGAGAACACTTTTTGTACTGTAGGGTGCTGTAGATGTACTGTAATGTTTTGGTGTTTTAGTGCTAAAACCCAATCCTCAAATCTCTTTGATTTTAGCTAAGGGTCTTGTGGATATTTTGACAGCCTACATCTGATTATATACCGATTTGAACTACAGGAAGTTGCTATCCAACAACTTGATCAAATCCTGATCTACACTGTGTGAAAACGTTACAGTAAGCAAGCAAGATTTGTGACATCTTTAGGCAGAGTGACTTTTCAAATGGGAGTAAACCTGGAGTAGTAGCATCCAACAATTGTTAAAAACTCCACACAATTAGCATGATGATTCCAACTTTAAAATGGTCACTAGGCTGTTAGTAGCAAGGACCTGAATGGGTTAAAGTAGGTATATTGCTTTAACCCTCTTATGTTCAGGGAAACATTTTGGTAGAGCTGATCTGAATAGGTTAAAATAGTTCTATGGTTAACCCCTTAATGTTCTTCTCAACCTTTTGGTAGAGCACATTTTGAGTCTTTGTACAAGAATATTTTGTGATTTACATTTTTAGGTCCAAAGCCATTCTACAAATGATTTTTGGAGAAATCAGTGAATCACAAAAAAACATTTTAGCTGGGTTTTTACAGACTGGATTACAAACGTGTGTGAACGTAACCTGATTGTGCCATCTCTACCATTTGGGTTGGTTGCCCAAATAATTGATTTGTTGCACAAATGTTTTGTGTTGTTGTGCTGCACAAAACATTTGTGCTGTCGCACCAGCAAACAAAATACTTACCCTTTTATGTTTCTTTTATTATTTTCTTATTATATATTTTAAGACGACACAGTAGCGTAGTGGATATGCGTATGGTGTTTGCAGTTCTCCCCATACTTGGTGGGTTTTCTCCCACAGTCCAAAGACATGTAAATTAGGCTAACTGGTGTTCTCAAATTGAAATTGAACTTGAACTTGAACAAATTGCCTGTAATGTGTTTGTGCCCTTGGATACAGTGGGTTGGTACCCTGTCCAGGGTGAACCCCGTCTTGTGCCCAAAGTGTCTGCGACCTTGTACAGAATATGTAGTGTAGAAGATGAATGAATAATTATTTTGGTGTTTGTAAATATATTCACACTTTAACCATGGAGCGACATCTCAACCTTTTGGAAGTGGCATATGACTGTTTTGGAATGACTGTGGACTGTCATAAATAAAAAAAATAATAAATAAAAGGGAAAAGAAAGATCAATTGCTTTTTTTTTGTCAGAATGCTAAATGGTTAATGGTTTAAAACTCTTCATCTGCAAATGATCGTATTCCAAAGCCGTGCCACCCTTAACGCCTCCCTAACACTTTTCACGTCATCCTTTATGGGCATCAATATGAGACTGAAGTTCTCGAAACTTTCCTGCAGTACTGAAAAACGGTACAGTCTAACCCTAGGAGATTTGTCCTCCGCAGCTCAGCACTAAACCCAGCCCAGATGAAGCATTCACATAAACGAATGCAAATGACTCATCAATAATACAGATGCGGAGAGGGACCATGGCTGGGCCGGCTGAAGGATGGCATGGAGGGAAAGTTGCTGACTGTCATCCGAAACGGGCAGAGGAGTTGCGATGGTCATTAGCAGTGACGGTGGTACAGTATACTAACAGTAACAGGGTGTGCTCTCGAGGGACACAGCAGGCAGATTGATAATCAGAGGAGGGTAGGATAATGCAGCAGCGTGCCGCACAGTGTGCTCTCCAAACAGCCCAGGGGGGACAGCAGTATCCCAAGGGCCCTGTTCACACTCCCTCTTTCTCTCACTTTCTCTCGGCCTTACTTTCACTCCCTCTTTCTCTCACTTCTTTTTTTTTTTTTCTTCTTCTTGGTCTTCTGCTTGTGTTTCTAACCAGCTTGGTGAGCCACCTGTTGAACTGTGATTCAGGATGCTTTATAGTCATTATCTAAATCGCCTGCTAGCCATATTTCACCAAATACTGTACAAAATGTGTTATTGTATCATGTCTCGTCATTGCCTCGGTTGCCATACACTGTTTGCGCTGTTTCAGAATTTCAGAATTGTTTTATTTTTTATAAAGCACTTGTAATTTATCAAAATTTAATGCTGTGGAATTTGAGTTATCTCTTATGTTAAAGCAGCTACTGTATAAAGTCATATACTGCCAGAGTTGCGGTTATAGAAATTGAATCGAACACAGATTTGAGAAGTCAGTGGTCCACTATATAATGGTATAGTTCTGTCAGAAAGCTATTCCCAAGCATAGGAAAATAATTGGGAACAGGTACTTGATCTGCGCTCCTGTTCGCGAGAAGCTTCGCGTGAGTCGAGATCCTCAGAGAGCACTAGAGCAGGTAATCAGCTTCTCCGCGTGTCGTCCGTACAGAATAAGTAGAGATATCAGGTTATGTTTTGGAAGAAGTCAGTCAGACTGACACCAGCAGACGTAGAATCACTGGCTAATCATGCAGAGCAGTGTGTGGAAGGCTGCGAGCCAAGCCAGGAAGAGCATTCCTTCTTCCATCCAGCAGAGGAAAGAGCAGCACGTCTGATTAATTTTAAACCTGTGAACCGGCAAGCTACAGTTCCAAGCCGAAATTAGTACAAGCCGATGTACAGTTGCATTTAGTTTGTTTATGGAAAGAATTTTTGTAAAAAGGTTTTAGCACCTGTAGTCCAAAACACATTTGTCTTGCACATTTCTTAGTAGCGCTCTCGCTTTGTCTTATTTTCTTTTCAGTTCACTGCCTCTTTCTATTTCTCCTTCCTTGCTTCATTTTTGCAACACTTAAGACATGCCCACTCATAGAAAAGTATGAATAAAATAATGTTTTATGGCCCCCAAAGAAAATGTGCACGTATTAAAATATATTACTAGTCACGCCTACTCATAGAAGTGCTTTGTATTTTTACATACAATGCATCGCATTTTAGAACAATGCTGAAGGTTTTAAAACTCTAAAACAGCACAAATGGGAATTTGCGAGTGATCGAGTGTGTTAAACAATTCAGACCTGTTATACTTGGGATTCTTGGCACCTTCACAGCATTCACTGTGTTAGTCGTAAAGCATACTTTTTTAGGATAGTTTTAAGGAAACTTTCCTGATTAAATGCTAAAACAATTTATGAATGTTAAAATAAGTAGTTAAAAATAAATTATTAGGATACTTCTTAAGTTAAAAATAGGTTACAGGGTATTTCTTAAGTTTAAAAAAATAAGCTGAAGGGTACTTCTTACAGTAAGTTCAAAGTAATTTACACGGTACTTCTTAAGGTAAAATAAAAGTCATCATCTAAGGTGCAGATTAGTTTATGCTATTTTTTTTTTCTACATTTAAAATAAAAAAAAATACAGCATGAAAGCATACTGTACTGCTGTGCATTTTATTTTTATATGAGAAACTAACATCAAGACAGAAATAAAAGTTGTCACCTCAGCACTTTTCTTAATTAATGATTTAAAGTGCCCCTATTATGCCATTTTAAAGAGTCTCTTAAAACAGGTTTACATGTATGCGAGGTCAAAAAACACTTTAGTTTTCTCCAAAAATAGATTTAATTTTA
>JAQQZT010000015.1:8534588-8598187 GCA_030068275.1 Clarias platycephalus | reverse complement strand
TGAGCCCTCACTGCTGTGATTGGTCAGATGGCGCGGTCCTTCATGATTGGTCTACCGCTACAGCGTGTGTCGGAAAACGAGACGCCCATTACCATAACTGAACGACGGCTCTGGAGATCCGTCAATACATAGAAAAGATGACTCTTTTTTTTAAATAGACAAAAACATCATTTATCGTGCACTGTCGGCGTCACAACTTTGCAGATAGTTACAGATATAGCTACATGACACCTGCATGAAAGATCATATTTGAAAACGCATAATAGGGGCACTTTAACTGCATCTTTCTTACTTACAGCCAATCTTATCAATAGCATCAACTCAGACTAAACCACATGTACAATACAAAGTGATATTGTTGATCAGTTTCCTATAAAAGCACATCCCAAGTGTTTTCGTCCTCTTATACAGTATGTACATTATAAGAGAAAGTATTTTTATTCTTATTATTAATTAAAGAACGTTGTCCGGTTTTAGTCATGTGTAATGTTTTGGGACGTCTGCAAAACAAGTCAGTTCTTGTTATCATTTAATTATTTATTATCATAATTTTTTTAATCAATATTAGGATAGATATTACGTATGGATAAAAACAAATGTTAAGAGTTGTGCAGCAAGCAAGAATAGTGCGTTCTAATTTTTGGTCTACACAGGTAGGCAGAAGTAAGTTAGGAAGTGAGGAAGGGAGGGAGAGCGTGAGTCAGTAGATAAATGAGAAAGTAAGTGAGTAACAGAGTGTGGGAGGGAAAAGATGGAGGTACATGACGTGCTTCACGTCTTTAAAAGTGAATCTCTCGTCCTCGCATAGCGCTTTTATTTTTGATCCTCTTCCCATTTGTCCTGGCGGCTGGAATGGATGGGTGGTGCATTCAGCCTGGTAAACACGCCACGCTTGAAGAGAGCGCTGTAGGAGATCTGAGAGCCAGCAGGCTCTTTCCTCCAGACTTCTGGATGGTCAAAGCGTACCTTCAGGTGGAGCCTTGAGGCCCGAAACTAGAAAGGGCAGAGAAGAGATATGCTAAAGACGGATTGAGGGAAAGAAGAGGAGCTAGAGACGGTCTGAAAGGGCTGAGGAAATGATGGCGGGATACATGAGTCAGCCAGGGATCGAGCCAGAGGATGAAGTTTGAATGATTTCTTTTGTGTTTTTATTCAGTATTGTTGGGTTTCATGTTTGCCAAGGCAGGAAGGTCGGGGTAAAGAAGGAATCAAGGGTTAGTGTGAAGAAGAATGTAAAAACTTTGGCTGCAGCACAACTGGAGAAATAAGTCTTAGCAAAGCTGTTCGTACAGTATGTATTTTGTTTTTCCACACAAAAACAGTGGTTACACAATGATAAATCCTTCTCTCAGAAAATGCACCTTCATCCCTGAACTAAAAGTTTAATTTACCATCAATGACGGGAGTATAAAAAATATATATATAATCGAGGAATATGTAATAAAACAACAGATAATAAAATACAAGGAAAATATTCCAAGCCATGGTCATGACCACAGTGAAGCGGATTATTTCCCAATAACTGCATGTCTCAAAATGTTATACTCCACGTACACAATGAGAAATTATTAGACTAATAATAAAAAAAATAGCTTAACTACAGTAGATACAGAAAGGGAAAAAAAACAAAAAAACAGTGCAGCTTCTTTGCTCCTGAAGAGTTTCATGCGGCGGAAAACTTCCTGACTGTTCTATAAATCCTCATAACTTCCATATAAGCCTCATAACTGAAAACTACACAATATCAAGGATTGTATGTTTTTCTTTATTAAACAGATGGTTTTTTTAATTAGTCGCAGTCATACAAGTACTGTACCACCGAATAAGCCTCTACTATAGAAACAATAATCTATGAATTTTAATTATATGCTGTCAAGGCTGTGCTGTTATAGACAGTTTATCAAAAGAAAGATCTAAGCTTGACCCCCACCCCTAAACACACACACACACACACACACACTCACAGACACACTACTTCCACCACCATTAAAAGTAGGTTCTATTTTTTTAAAGAAAAAAAATTAATAAAACAGATAACCCTGTCCATATCGTTGTGTGTAGTAAACACACTTTCTCATGTGCTACAGTATGAAGTGTTACTGCAGTCATAGTTTGGTTCATCACCTTCTTCTTATTATGTGCAATCTTAAGAACGTGCTAAAACCACAGATAGCCTGCAGTGGGAACTGTGTTTGTAGTCGGACTAGCATGGCAGGGCGTAGAGGTGCCATGCTTTTGTGGGCGCTGACAGCGGTGCTCAAGTTGCCCTGAGGGAGAGGACGTCCTGCGGGGGCAGATGGACGCCGTGTGGTGCCTCAAACAGACAGGTGGGCTGCTGTCACCCCGGCCCAGCAAGCAGGCGGCCCCTTTCCCCTAGGAGGTCACCTTCATACACCCACACACATATCCTGAAACATGTGCACACACAAGCTTCCAAAAATGTAATGCTGACGTCCGGTGCATTCCTCGTCAGCTCTAAATACACACACCGCACCGCACCGCACCACACCACACCACAACCCTCGATCCGCTTAATCCTCGTGCTGACTCGCATCTTTATCAAACACAAATACACACAACAAAATCACACACCACAAAGCTATCTGCCCTCAGCACTTTGTGCACGTCCAGAGTGTTAGATTATATGCCGACACCCCTCCCCCTCCCCCATCACAACGCCTTCGGCTAACAATTTGCTCTTGGAAAAAGAAAATGTTTTAATGGTTCATCAAAAGGAATTCACGGAACAGACTTTTAATATTCACTTTGTGATTTTTTTGTGTGTGATAGATTTCAGAATGTAGATTGTCACACAATGTTGGCGTTTCTCAATCCGTCAGAGCTCATGATAGCTTGGTTAGCATTCAGTGTACTGCAATCACTGCCTGAACAGATCAGAGGTAAATGATGATATTCCTTATAGTTTGTCTTGATTTCGTCATCATTCTCTCATCACATTGTTCATATAAATGACATGTGCAAGCTAGCTAAATTGCGTTACTAAAAATGTTTATTGCTGAAAGCCTTCAGAAAGGGCGAGACAAACACTTGCTATGCCGACTAGCTTCCTGTAACTGTTTTGTCTGGATTTTTTTCTTTCTTTCTCTCCCTATGAGCATGTGATCTATGGCAGTTCTTCCTACTGTAAATGTCTAGGGGAAAATATCTGCGTATCCAACCTAGCTGGCTAACAAAGCTAGTCAGGCTTTTATTCTGAGCAGAGATCTAGGGATTTAAATGTACTCTAGCTCACAAATTGACTATTGGTCACAGCTCAACCTTTCCAGAATCTGTCAGAAACATTACGCGTTCTCATAATCTTCTCTGTTAGCTGGGCTCCGTGCCCTCTCTCCGCCTCATCTCCGCTCCAGTACACAGCCAGACTTTCTTTAGATAGATATCCATAAAATAGATCTGTACATAAAGCCGGCCATGCGGCGTCCTAAAATAGATGTTCCATTGACTATTTCTGTGTGACATTGTGGCTCCGTCTATACCAGTATAAAGGCTAATTAAAATAGCAAAAGTTGCACCAATAAAAAAAAAAAGAAAAAAGGAACTGTCCTGTAATTATGGCCTGCGCATGAGGACATCATAAGCAGGAAGAATTGTCCCGCTAATGAAGGAAATAAATCGATCACAACAAGACAAAGCCTTGCTTTACGACCCTCTTCCTCGCCGACACACAAAGGCCCTCGTAAAGGCAGAGAAGGGAAAGTTTAATGATAGTCTTAAAGTGTCGGGGCCACTACCTCATTTTTACTGCGCTTCCCCATGACAATGGGTGTGCTGAATTCTGTGCTCGGCTCCTCGCCCTCATTAGCTCTTTCTTTCCTCTTCCGACTTTATCCTTCCGATCTCTCTTTGTCTCGCTCCCTCACTCGCTGTCTTGCCTCTGCTCCCTCCAGTGTCAAATGAGTGACAGGTTTCCCCCTTAAACTGTACGTCGTGTGATACACACATTTTGAGAAATGCATGCACACACACACACACACACACACACACACACACACACACACGCACACAATCACATACTCGGACTGAGTAGGAAGCAGTAGTGTAGATCGGCATTCATTCCCGAGCATGTGAGTGGCTGAAGGCGTAAGGAGTGAATGCATAAATGTCGAGGAAGGATGTTTCATTCCACAGACCATGAGTTCATCCTAAATCACTCATTTACGCTCTTTCATCTGCAAACATTTCTGAGACCTCCAGACAGACACTGAAAGCGTATTGGTTCTCAACTGCATCCTGGACTGAACTCTACACAAGACGGTCCAGCTTCCCAGTGTAGGACTCATCGTACGCCCCAGGGAAACACACGCACACACACACACACGCACACACACACACATACATGCCCTTCTGTAGCTCCCATGTCTCATATCTCCTCTCTATTTACCAAGACCTCCCATGTATTTTACACTTGGGAGCCTGTTAGATTGCTTTTGTATCTGCTCTCAGTATTACTGCTCAACTTTACTTTTCTGCACCTGAGTGTTAAGACTGAATTAAAAAAAAAAAAAAAAATAGTGAGAGCACAATTTCTGACTGCAGTATTTTCAAGATGTGCTGCAATGATGCGGCTGAACCTGATTGTTGTATATATACACAGCATGCATATAGTACCATTCGGACACACCAGTCATAAGTTCGGACACAAGTTTGGATTTCATTTTTTCGACATTCTAGAACAATACTGGATTTTTTTCAAAACTGAAATAGCACATGGCCTCAGGTAATTACGCAACAAAAACATCATCAAAAGTCAGTTGTTATTTTAAGACACGAAGGCCTGCGGTTCTGGAAGAGTTCTTGCAAGAACAGTATGGTGACGTGCATTGAAGAACCATGATGAAACTGGCTCTTATGAAAAGCATCCCAGGAAAGCCAGACTAAAACTTATCTCTGCTGCAGAGGAGAAGTCCATTTAGGGTTACTGTACCAGCCTCAAAGATCACCAACTGTCAAACAGCACCTCAGATTAGAGCCGTTATAAGGGCTTCACAGAACATAAATCACAGACACATCTCAACGTGAAGATTATTGCATATTTTGGATGGAGGCCTTCAGCTGTGGTGTCTGGGGATTAGGATTTGAGAAAGTTGGAGGCAGGCGCAACAATCTTTGGTTGGCTATGATGCTTTTCTATCATGATAAGCAATGAGTTTATTCAGTGAGATGGGCTGAATCGGCCTTCCTGTGGGATCGGTCCGGACAGGCTGATTTTTGGTCCCCCTTGGCACGGGTGAGCCTTGGATGGTCATGATCCTGTCACCAGTTCACTGGTATATAATTAATACTCAATGTCAATGTGTTAATGTTATGTGGTGTTAATGTTACAGTTGATAGGTGTTTCCATTACACACTCACACACATGCATACTGGACATAAGACATACAGTAAGACATAATATTAAACCTCTGACAGGCAGTGTGAATAACTTTGGTTGTCTCATTACAATGGCACCTGTCAAGGGACTGGGATATATTAGGCAGCAAGTGAACAGTCAGTGAACAGAACTGGTCAGAGTGCTCATGCTGACATTTATGGCATTTGGCAACTGAGCAACTTACATTTATCTCATTATACATCCAAGCTTTCGAGGCTTGAGGGCCTTGCTCAAGGACCCAACAGTGGCAGCCGGTGGTGCTGGAGATTGAACCCGTGACCTTCTTGTGTAATCAAACCACTTCTTAGTCTTAAGCCCAGAACACATTTACACATTTTTTCAGCCATTTATCTGGGAGCATCTGCTTTGCAAGTCCCTGTATAAGCACTGCCTGAGCCTTGCTGTTACATATCATTAGTCAGTAACTTCTGACCAATCAGAACCACTCTGTGATATAACCTACATTATGTGATGTTTGTTATTCTGGATACAGGATATCTCTGCATATTTCTGTATGTCTATCAGGGGTTGATGTTAGCTGAGAAAACTGCAACCTGGATTCATTTACACCTGCTACAGTACAGCCCTCAGGGGGAGAATTTTTTTAGGAAAACCTGTGAAAACATTCATGCAAACATCCATGCAAAACATCTGAAATATAATCCTTAATGTGAATGTCAAACTGGATGTATGCTAATGTTAAAACATAAGAATGGGAGTTGGGGTGATCTATGTGGCTTTGACTGTAGCCTGGTGGCCTTCATTTTCAATGCTGACCTTCACATGCTACAGACACTAGAATTTAATGAACGGTGTGAACAATGAAAGCATCCAATGAACAGCAAGAAGAAATGCCTCATTCATGAGAGACAGAGGAAGATGCATGTGGCCTGACATGGTTGAGTTAGGCAAAGGAGATTCAAACACCACTCTTTACAACTGTCCTGAGTAGAAAAGCATTTCACATCGGCTTTTACAGTACAGGATCACCAAAACGTAAACGTTTGCTGCGTAGCTGAATGTTTTTTAATACTGTACATCATAAACAAAGTAATGTATTTCAAGTAAAAACATGCCATACTATAGCCAAATATCGATTTAGTTTAGTTCTTTACTACTGTACGTCAGACAGATGAAAGAGAATGTTTTAAATATAAAGCTACAAACCAGTTCAACACCAGTTCAACACCATATTCATTATGAATATTTGGGCTGTCAATACTACTGTGTTTAATCTAGAAATTTTAACCCATTACTACTATTTCAATCACTTAACTGTACTTATCGTCTATACCGCTGTATACAGAGGAGCGGAGAGCCTGGAACCCTATGCCAGGAGACTTTGATAGTTATTACATCACTTTTGATCATT
Organism: Clarias platycephalus; assembly: GCA_030068275.1. Taxonomy (NCBI): domain Eukaryota; kingdom Metazoa; phylum Chordata; class Actinopteri; order Siluriformes; family Clariidae; genus Clarias; species Clarias platycephalus. Next base: position 8,591,423 of record JAQQZT010000015.1, on the reverse strand, counting down.
TGAGTGCGTACACATGTCCCACCTTCCATCGTCGGGAACGCATGAATCGGTCTAGGGAATGATTGCATGCTCATGCACACACAAAAATCAACTGGTCCCAGGGCCACGTGTGCTCGGAAACGGTGAAAACGCCCTTAAGGTACTGCACGAGGCAGGGTGCACATCCATCGCAGGGCACACACACACACACACGCTTATTTACACACTACAGACAATTTGGGAGCGCCAGTTAGCCTAATCTGCATGTCTTTGGTCTGTGGGAAGAAACTGGAATAGGAAGGAAGAAAACCCACCAAGCACAGGAATCGAACCTCAGACGTGCAAGGCAACAGTGCTAACCACTACACCATAGTGCCATCTGCTTTACTGTTGTTTTAACGCAAAATTAAACGCAAGTTATGACCAAGTTTGACCCTAATGGCTTCCTGGCTGCGTGTGAGAATGGGATGTTTAGCGCGGATAATAAGATGCCTGCGGAAACATCAACAGGTGTACTGAGCAGCAAATTTCATCATGAAAAGCTTCTAAATGGAAGTTTGGATGAAATCAAATGTGCGACATGGGAGTGGTGGCTCAGGGGGCTAAGGTAGGTTGCCTCACCCAATACTACCCAGCCTCTGCATGCAGTGCCACTCCCTTTTAAGAGATTTTAATTCAACATTTGTTAAATGTTAATGTTTAAGATATTATAAAAAGGCCTAATCTGTTTCCTCTATCCAGTTTGCCATGCATTTCTTTATTCCAACATTACAAGCTTATAATTAACTAGATTAAAATATTTAATCGATTGACAGCACTATTATATACAGTATATACACAACACTTTCCTCTTTCGGATCCTGGCGAGGCAGGAGTCTTGAAATAGAGTGTATAATGGTTCAGATTGGTTCAAGAGATCACAGCACTGCATTTCACACCCACAACTACACTCAGATAGGACAGATAGTGGTGCGTAAAGACCCAAGGAGAATGCATACCGTGTATAGTTAGTGAGGAATGTGGATTGCTGGAACAAATGACCAGGCAATAATTGAACGCCAAGAGCACAAATCAGGTTGGCTTCAGTCGACTGGTTTCATGCCAGTTTACACCTCTGGATGCTCGTGTCATGTGATGACAATGGTGTATGCTGTATTTGTTTGGATCTAGAAGCCCAAAAAGCTTCATGAGTGCATCAAATCATTATGGGGTTCAGCTAACATAAGCACACAGATCTATAGTGAAGGGAGCATCTCTTTATTTGGAATGGATGTGTTGTCCCCGAGTCGACCGTGTAAATGGAACATGTTACAGTGTTTCCCCAAGCTTATAACACCACTTTTCTCTCCTCTACCGTCTCTAGCCTGCCTCAGCAGGTCACACTACAAACATGTTACAGAAGCAGAAATGGGCTCAGTCAGGAAACTGCTCTGTCTGGTCCCTGTGGGTCTCTGAGGGCACTCAGTTTTCTTTCACTCTCCTTCACTCTCCTTGTGTGCAATCATGTGTCTGAATGCTAGTTTACACCATGCTGCGTGTGCTGTGTATGTGTGTGTGTGTGTGTTGTGTGAAGTGCGAGACAGTGGTGGAGAAGCAGTGCTCCCAGGGCACCAATTAGCTCCATGTTGCTCCTATGGGGTTGCTGGGAATGGGGCTGTGATTGGCGGGTGAAAGGTGTAAAAGACTCTTTGATTCGCTTTACCTCCCAGAGAGAGAGAGAGAGAGAGAGTTACATTTCTTCTTTTTTCCGTCTTTCAATCTCTTTGCTTCTCGTTCCCATTTTCCTAAAGGTGACCGGAATTTTGCTCAACCAAAAAAAAAAAAAACAGTCTCATGTTAAAAACAAGCAGTGATGATGATGATGATGAGGATAAAGATGATGATGATGATGGCTAACAAAAATAGATTCTAACACTTCGTTTGAATAGTCTATCAGAATTCTGTATAGCAATCTAGTTATCAGTGTTACAATGTTAACACACACACATCCACTATAACAAACTGAGTTGAAAATCATAAGAACAGGGATGCTGTCATAAGGGAAAAGTCTAGGGGTGAGTCCAAAGTGTAGCGATGGGTCGTTCATGAACGATTCCTTTTTTTATTTTTGAACGAGGCTTTAACGTGACTCAGAAGGACGAGTGATTCGTTCATTTTCTACTTGGCTTTCATGTGCAAAGCATCGCAAAACCACTGTAGGTTACGTACTGTACAGGAAACAGAAATGAGTAGTTACCTCTCGAGTCTTCTGGTCCGAATCGTTTGTGATTTTGTCACGTGACTCCCATAGACGCTATGCAGTGCAGTACACAGGAAACAGCATTGAGCGGTTCTTCTCACGAGTCTTCTAGTCCGAGTCGGTCGTTCTTTTGTCACGTGACTCCCATAGACGCTATGCAGTACAGTAGATGCAGAAGAACCTACTCAGACAGATTTAATTTTATTTCATTTCTGATCAAAAGAACGAAATGAACTAAATGAAAATATGATTAGTTCATTTTAAGGAACGGGATTCAAAGAGCCGAGTCACTAAAATGATTCAAACTTCTTATCACGAAAAAAGTACGAATAAAAGTCCTGACTTCCCATTAAAACTGCTCTTTAAAAGAGGTGGTTATTCTCATCATAATTATTAGATGGTAACAAGAGGGTTTTGCAGTTGTTTCATTTTCCTGATCAATCAAAAATGTATTGAAAGAAATATGCCACTTCTATGACATACTGCATGAAAATGAAACCAATATATATATATATATATATATATATATATATTTTTTTTTTTCATAAAAGCAGTTCAGAATTCATTGCAGCATGAACAGGAGCTTAATAGTTAAACCTATTAAGATCAAACTGCTTTCTCTAGTTTCTTGTTTTTAGTGTATTTAATTTAAACCTCCTACCACTATCCCACGTCCTGACCTCTAAAACAAGACCTGATTTTCAGTTCTCTCTCTCTTATGTGCGACTGTCGAGGGTGTTTGTCAGATAGACAAACACAAATATGTGTTTTGACAGCGTGGGAATGAAACGAGCCATGGTCCCAGGCACTCATGCCAACTTTTTTGTACTTTTGCTTCAAGTCGGACTCGATCAAAAAAACCGTCGAATGCACTTTAGGATCGTGTTTGTGCCGCATTTTTCTTTCCTTTTTTTTTGCTAGTGTTGTGCTTGAAAGTAAGTTTAGTCGTTCTTCCTTTGCAGCCTTGCTCTCGTCTGTCTGTTCTTCTCTCCTCCTCTCCTATTTCCTTTCTCTCTTTTCTGTCTGCCTCATCTCCCTGAGCTTGCAGAATTGCATTGTAGATGAATCATAAGGAAGTCGATAGCTGGCCGCACGGCTGTGTGCAGAGGGGGATCGATGTCTGGGTCGGGGCTGACGGAGAGAGAGAGGGGGGTGGAGGGGTGAAGGGGTGGAGGGCACATGACAGCAGTGGATGAGCGAGTGAAGGCCATGCCCGGGTGATCCATAAAGCCCACGCTCTTATGGGAGTCCTGGACACTTCACCCCACTCAGAGACACCACATCGTCCCTAGCTTGTAGTTTTGCACACGTTATGGCCTGTAAATGCGAAGCTTTAAGGCCGCTTGCTGTTTTACCAGCAGCTAGAAGCTGTCAGAAAGCGGAGAGCCAGACTGCGCTTGCATAAGCCAGGCTTGTAATCTGGTTTAAGGGAACGATGGGATCTTTTTACAGGCCTCTCTCGTGCTGCTCTGTCTGTGTTAGACAACAGTAAATGTCAGTGTTCTGTCTCTGTCTCTGCATTTTGTTTTCTCGCTTCTTACACACTCTCTTATTCTCTTATTAAACCAAGCTCTGAGAAACACACTCCGTGCAGGTTAATAGGCTCCCGTCTCACTATTTTCCGTTCCTTTGCTTGCACGCGCCGTGGAGGCGGCATCACTCGGTTACACGTTACGAGTCGAAAAATAGAGAAATGAAAGAACCGTGCGTGAAAAAAACAAAATAAAAAAACAAAAACAATTCCTTGTTAGCAGCGATGATAAACATCTTATCTAAGGGAGCGCGTTCTCTACATCGAATCAGCCTCTCCTGAGGAAGCGTCAGCGGCGCGCACATGCCGTGTGTGGATAAGAAATTCATCAAAGAGCCAGCCAGTAGAAGAAGAACACATTATGTAACTCCACTGAAACTTTAATCCACAGGCTATTAAGCACGTATTGAGTATGGGGTCTGATGATTTCAGCGTAATCTAATTCGAATTGTGAAAATGTCACCGCAAATGAACTAAAAATCAAACCTGTTTTTGTTCGCTGATGTTTTTTTGAGTGCCTGGCCAGTTTTTTTTTTTCTCGATGTAATTGCTTAAGTGAGGGTTGCTTCACGAGGAAATGCTCTCGTGGGTTCAGAGAATTTAGCGCTACACGAAATTAGGCAGGAAGCAATTCCCTTATCCCTGGGTTTTTATTGTGAGTACAAAGTATCCTCTTCGCCAAATGTCATAATAAGCAACCGCTGCAGGAAATCAGACGGCAAACACAGAAGGCGCAGCACGGGAACGGCAGAGCAAAGCGGACGCGATCGAGCTCATTTACAATAACCCCAGCAGCAATTGGAGCCTGGCAGCTAGCGGAGTACACTCTGTCACTGCTCGTTAAAATTAGTAAAAAAAAAAAAAAACATTCCGGAAACCGAGAAGACGTGCGACGCATTTTAAAGACGTGAGGGGGGGTGGAACGCAAACGGGCGATTAGCGTGGAGGTTCACGTGCTGAGCCTCGTGTCGACGTTAGCTTGGAAACATGGCTCGTTTCTGCTATATACAGAGAGTGAGAGAGAGGGAGACACACACACACACACACACACACACACTGACTCACACCTGCACACATTGCTTTCGTGCTGCCAGCTGTTAGAGATTTCTCGGAGACATCGAAAGAATTGAATTTAACTCCCACTGGGAGGTCGTAGATTGGGTGACAGAAGCAAGATTGGGGAATGAGGCCGGTCCAACACTCACAGCACTCACCGCACACACACACACACACACACACACAGTGGGAAAAAAAAAGAAAAGAAAACACAGAGCCGCACCTTTGACAAACGCACCAAGGCCAACCCATTCACTGATTTATTCATACACGCTTGCCTGCTCTTCAAAAGCTTTAATTAAAGTCGGCTACAACAGTGTTACTCCTCTTCAAAGACAGAGTGGAGATGTTCGGGAACATAAACTGCTGCTAGAAGCTGGATGAAAATGCGCCAGGCCAGGCCAGGGACACACAGCAAGCTAATCTAGATTGAAAACACGATGCTTGTTTCGGTGATGTCACAGTACCGCTCTCTTGAGTCTGTCCATTATTCTTTCTTTCTGCCTCTCTCTCTCTCTCTCTCTCTCTCTCTCTCGCTCTCTCTCTCTCGCTCTGTTTGTGGGTGCTGGGAGGTGCGCACGGAACACAGGCCGGCTATCAGCTGTCTCATCGCTGGCACTTGTCAGGCAGAGCAGGCTGGCACAGCTGCGATAAGGCGGGCACAGGCCCCTCCCGGCACCGTCGTCCCTCCATCCCAGGTCTAAGAGCAGCCGGCTGCACGTGTATCAGCATTATTTATATTCTTTTTAAATTGTCTCTGCTTTTTTTCCCATCGAGATAACCACACAGGGAACATCTGTTTTGTGCTGGAAGGGCGTCAGTTCTCAGGCAATCACTTCAAAGGGAGATAGAGGGACAGAGAAAGAGAGATAGAGAGAAACGCTGCTTTAACTCACTGGTTGGAGAGGTCAGCAGACTCGTACTGCCCTCCAACCAACTCACAAGCCCCCCCACCCACCTCCTCCACCATCACTTTGCATTTATTTGGTGTGAAATTATCACTTTTCTATGTTCGACCCCAGAAAAATGTACGCTGAGCAAACAAGTTTTGCCCTTTAGAATCAACATGATTTTCAACAACAGCCAATGTTTATTTTATAATAAAATCCAGCTTTTTTTTTTTTTCTCCCTAATTTTAGTCGTGTCCAATTCCTCTAGGGGGCTCCCACATTAAGGCTACTACTGCCACTCAGTCGGGAGGGCCGAAGACTATCAGGTGTTTCCTCCGAACCACGTGACGCCAGCCAACCGCATCTTTTCGAACTGCTCGCTCACACGCTGTTGGGGCCGGCGTAACACACTCGGAGGACAGCGCTATCCGCTCCTTCCACTTGCGTGAGCTCACAGACGCCCCTGATTGGCTGCAGAGCCGTGATTAATGTGGGAGCGCTAAGTACCTCTCATCCCTCCCCTCTGAGAGAGCTCGGCCAATCAGCTCTCCCTAGACTTCCGGCTGCAAGAGGTTACCGCATCACCCGGGAATCAAACTCGCGCTCTCCGGATGATAGGGCGAGCACTTTACGACTCAGGCAGCTCTTTTTTTTTTATTTGTTGTGCAGCTTTGTTTTCATTAAACGCAGTGATGAAGCGGCATTTTAGTCCTTTATTCAGGTTAATATAATTCTACACTACTAATATATCAAATCAGCCATAACATTAACACCACAAAATGTTAACACGTTAACACTGATTATCCATTGTATATCAGTAAACTGGTGACAGGATCATGGGCACTCATGTTGAAGGGACCAAAGTCCATGGTCCGATCCCACAGAAAAGCACAAAAACTCAACGTCCACAATGATGGAAGGGCGTCCAGTGCACCATCACGCACAGGGCACAGACGGCAAACAGGCCAAGGTCGACAAAACGGCCTCCAAATTCCTCAGATCCCAATGCGATCGAGCACTCATGGGATGCACCAGACAAACAAATCCAATTCCAGAGCACCAAACATCTTGAAGCCAGACACCACAGCACACACCAAGAGTCCCTGAACTGCCCCGGTGGCACAAGGGGAACATACCCAATGAGCGTAATATGGCTGATCAATCTGAAGCTAACTATGAAAGCTATCTACAGAATTATCTCTTATAATCCCTAGAATGCACCAGTTAAATCACTAAACGTATCCGTTATTTCACGATGTGTGTTTTCCCTTAAAACGCTTGCGTGTGTAGTGTATCATTTTTAGCAGACTGATCCCCACAAGACTTATTACACATATTTAAAGCCCTTTTCAGACTTGTACTAATGAGGTGATTATGTAGAATTTTTTCTTTTGGACAGCCCTTTCAGCTCATTGAAACACCATCGACCCAGTTTACAACACCGAGGTTGCCAGGTTGTTACTAAGGTACCGCTCTCTGGGTAGGAGTTTGAAATTGCAGCATCGCTCCTTCTGTAGTCCATCCCCTTTAAGAGTGACAATACTGTACAGATTGCATTTTATGGATAAGATAATCGCAATGTGATAATAGCATAAAATCAAGAGACAGAGTGTAAAAGAGTAAACTTAAGCACTTACAGAATGAAAAAAAGGCGACGGAACAAATCTAAAAACAACACAGTAATACAAACCATTTCTTGACCAGAGTCCTGTCCAAAAGACTGTGTTAAAAAATTCAAGTGTGTAGGTTGTTAGAGAACCATTCGCCACTGTTCTTGTTTGGACTTTAGCCCTTTCTCGCTTGTGTCTCCACAGCTCCCTGACAGCTTACATCATTTATTATGTGCAGAGTAGCTCAGGTTTTTTCACACAATTAAGTAGAAGTCTCAGTGCTGAGATCTCTACCAGTGAGGCGCAAAACTGTTTACCTACGGGGGAAAAAAAAAAAGGCATGACACTACAGGAATTAGTGAACAATGCCACAGATGCAGAAATGTGAATAATTCAAACATTTGTTAATTTCACTCACTCGATCATTCTCTGTACAGGGAACTCCCAGGGCATTAGGCAGGGTACACCCCCAGTCCATTGTACGGCACACAAGCCTGAACACACTCACAACGGTAACAGTAATTAACCTAACCTGCATGTCTTTGGGAGGAAACCAGAATACCCTGAGGAAACCCACCAATAGGAGAACATGCCAACTCTGTGCCCACAGAACCCCAGGCGAGAATCAAAGCCTCAACCATGTCATGTTCATCTATTTCATAGGTTCATAGCAGTGTGTGTATTTGCTATACTGAAAAAAATTTGAGTCAAATATTCCTCTGTACAAATGGTACAGATGGGGATGCTGGACATACAGCTCTTGAGACGCATCTCTGTTTTTGAGTTAAAAAAAAAATAAAAATTCTCCAACCCACTCTCAAATCTTAAACCCTATTCGGACTGGATTATTTGTACATGGCGAGATGGAGTCATGCGATTACTTATGGAGCACCACCGGGATTTTAGTCCTGCCTAAAACCTGTCATTTTTTATTTTTTTTGAGGGAACTGCAGCTGGAAAAATTATTCCATATTTCATAAAAACCAGCAGGAGAAATAATCCCGTCTGAATTGGCGTGTTGCTAAAGATTTCATTCTGTCCCAAGTGATTGCAGTTTTCCTTCAGTAGAAAGGCTCTCCAGGAAGCTCCTATCGATATCTTTCCTATCGTCTCTTGCCAAAACAAAAACCAAGAATTCGCCAAGGTTACAGTGTGGAAAAACGAAATGCAGACAGCGTTTGAAATGATTCGCCAAAGAATCCATACTTAGAAAGGTTCAAGGTAAGTTATTAAGTTTCTAGAACAAGTACACACACACACAAACACACACACTCACGATATGGCTATGTGACCTCGGGACAACTTACACAGATCTACAGAACAAAAAGAGCTTAGAATAAATGTGTGTAGGTGTACTGTACAGTGTTTACAGTAGAATGCATGGACGGTTATGTGTGATCACATTGAGTGTATCCTGATGGCACTCCTATAGTACATCTGAGATCGATCATAATTACCATAGGCGTCCAGCGGAGACATTACTTACAGACGTGCGTCTGGAAATCTTATCCTGTCTGGATAGCACTCCAGTTGTGCTTTAAACATCTAAATATCGATGTGTGTTAATTCCTCACTATAGTACAGTACTGAATCCAGCTGTGAATGCTGCATTAAGGCAGATCTGGTCTGGTGTCTGGTTTGGCTACGATGATTTTGAAAAGGAAAATGCTATTTTCTTCCTGATAAGATGTTAACCAGTGACTTCCTGTTCCTGATCCAGGGTGCGATTATGTGATGCCACCATCACACAGCATTAGGACAGATGTGCTGTATAGCATAATTATAGCAGGTGGGTGTGGGGAAGGAAAAAAGCTGCCTATCGCACATGGGCGTGTGTGTGTTTTTGTGTATGTTGCAGAGTATGTGAGCGAGCACAGATGAGCTCGGCATGTGCCGTACGTGACAGGAGCTGGTAACGGCTGTGCACAGCCAAAAGATCTTAACGATGTGTCGTTTCTGCTCAGGCTGTCGCTGTGCCGCGGGGGGAAATGGTATAGCGTGATATGTAGCGTTCTCTTTGAAGAATAAGTGAGCTGTTGGTGTGTCAAAGCAGTCGAACTAACCGGTGAGCATCAGTGCTTGACTGGTTATGTACGCGTGCGCGTGAGAGAGTGCGAGAGATGGTTGTAGACGGGTCTGAGTCCTGGCAGCTAACAGACATGATGCGTAATTGATAATAGCATGTGCTTGCTCTCTCACGCTGCCACCAGCTCACCTGCTTAATCTGCAAAAGCCTTTCCTGCGCTCTTCTTATGTCTCCTGACTTGTTTACTATCCATCTCTCTCCTTCTCTCCCTCTCTCTCTCTCTCTCTCTCCCCAGCCGGGCAGAGCAGCGGAGAAAAACAGCAAGTGTGGCATTAATCATCTAGCTTTGTGGGAAAGAGCGAAGCTACATTTAGCCATAGTGCTTTTACTAAAACTAAAGGGATCCTGTCCACCCTGTCTATGGGCATTTGACAACACACATATTTTTAGATCAAATTAGCTTAAAGTTGTGCTATTATTATAATACATAACATTTAAACTGGTGTATTTGATAAGAAATGTAACATAGAAGTATGTATGTTTATACACCGATCTGCCGTAACATTATGACCACCCACCGATAAAGTGGATAACATTGAGTCTCTCGCACCTGGAAGTGGTGTTGGTGGGATATATTAGGTATTTTGGCTGCGTGCCATTCCACAGTGTACTGTACTTCACCTTGGACGCAGCGCTCCCTGTTCAGGGAATGCCGTTTAAGGGAACTTCCCCGGACAAAACTCCTCCATTCAGAACACCCTTCAAATGTCACCCATGCAGACATCACTTCCTCCCTGCGTCACCTCTGGGACCAGTTGCGGTAACTGTGAAAATTTCACCGTCCTGAAATATACAGTATAAGCGGATGCATTACAAAACAAACACTACTTAAAAGTACATAACTTAATAATAAATCTGATTTGATTAATTTACAAGATGAACGCTGTCATTCCTAACGACATTAATTCAGATTAATAACCCATGTAATATTTAATTGCTTAAAAGTACATGTAGCTTACTTAAAAAGTATATTGTTATTAAGTAATTGCAATATTATGTCGTCCTTGATAATAATGAATGGTGCTTTAAATTAATGCCAGGTCTCATGTGGGCTCTGTGTCTTTTTGCGCTCCATCGAGGCACAGTGACTGATGGGCTATATTGCTTGTCCGCTTCTGGCGAAGTGATGAACCATTGTTCACTTGTTCCCTCCACCATTCGCAGTTCCCTTTGAACCGAGCAGTTTATCTCCCTATGAGCTTGAAATCTTACTGCGCTTAAGATGGCTGAATACCCGGTGCGGTCCACTTTGCAGGGAACTACAGTTCTAGCCGATTTGAACGCAGCATTTGTCCCTGAAGTTGATGTCTTGGAAACAGAAAAAAAAATAGGCAAGTGTAAGGATTTGAGTGACTTTGACAAGGGACAAATTGCAATGTTAGATGACTGGGTCAGGGCAACTCCAAAACTACAGCTCCTGTGGGATGTTCCTGTTCTGCAGTGGTCAGAACCTACCAGAAGTAGTCTAAGGGAAAAAAAAAAAAAAAACCTGTGAACCGGCAACATGGTCATGGGCAGCCAAAGCTCATTGATGCATGTGGGGACTAACGGCTGGCACATGTAGCCCAATCCAATAGCAGAGCTACAATGGGCACGTGAGCATGAGAACTGGGCCACAGAACAGTAGAAGAATGTGGCCTCGTCGGTTTTCTTTTACATCATGGGAATGGCTAGGTGTGTGCATGTCGCTTACTTGGGGAAATGATGGCACCAAGATGGACTATGGGAAGAAGACAAGCTGGTGGAGGCTGTGTGACTCTCTGGGTAATGTTCTCTTGGGAAACCTTGGGTCCTATTGGGTCCTTGTGGTCCTATATATTCATGTGGATGTTTCTTTTCTATGTACCACCTACAGTACCTAAACATTTTTGCTGGTCAAGTACACCACTTCATGGAAAAAAAATATTCCCTTATGGCAGCGACCTCTTTCAGCATAATGACACATTTCAAGAAAGCAACGAGTTCAAGATGTTGCCTTGGCCTCCAAATTCTTTAGATCTCAAGTATCTGTAGGATGTGCTGGGAAAACAAGTCCAATTGATGGAGGCCCGCCTCACAACTCACAGGAACAGGACTCCAAGGAACTGCTACTCATGGCTTGGTTCCAGATTCCACAGGATACCTTGAAATGTGAAATGATACCTGACAATATTCTGACTTCTTAATATTCAAAATTTTAATCCCTGTAACAAATTTTACTAAGAAATATTAAAAAAAAAAATACATTTTACAATGTTCAGTAGATTTCTTTTTGCTAATATTTTTAAAATAGAATGTCACAATACACATACAATTATAGAAAATTGTACTGTGATATTTGCTGGACTTGATTAACCCCTTCAGTCCATGTTTTTTCTCTTTATGGTTGATGCCTGGCTATTTTTCACTTTTGTATGTCACCAAAGCCACTTCATGATAGACCAAAATTGAATTGCCTAATGAATTTCTGGCATTCAACTGAACAGCATATGGTTAGCCCACATAATTACAGAAAGATGTAGACAGAACTTTTTAAAATTTTTATAATCCCATAAAGACTGAAAATGTAAAAAAAAAAAAAAAAAAGTACACATACAGTACTTTGCTGCAATAAGTGAATAAACCATACTATAGTAGAGATTGGACCTTATGTAGATGTCTCTGTACCCCCTCTATAGTAGGGTTTGGGCACAAAAGAGTTAATGTCAGAAGTATGAACAGGAGGAACTATAGCATTTTATCACAATAGCATGTAACTTTATAAAACAGTTCAGTAATAACAGGAACTACTCCACCCATGGCAACATAGTTAATGCACTTTATTTCATACCAGCTAGCTAATCTTATAAAAAATGAGCCCTGAACAGGCAAATAAATTTAAAGATAAATATAGAGAAATAGCTTTCAATGATTACCAGATCAGTATTGGTATCGGTAATGTTGAGTACCAAACAGCGCGCTAGATGAATTATAGTACAACGGTAATATTTTTACAAGTGTACTCCATTATGTAAAAGAACTCACTTTTCCTCAGAAAACATCTCTGTACATCTCATAATGTAAGCCATTATAATCCATCCCTATAATGTAAGTGTTTAAATCAGAGCCATTGGTTGTCATGGCTGCTTTACAGTGGCTTCTTTCTCAATAATACGGTGGCATGGCCTCGTTCCTCATCTCTCCAACTTGCCTGAAATGAATGAACTGAAGGCGTGAATGCAGTTACCTTCAGTGCATAAAGGATTTCTGAGCTCGTGGATGAACTCCAGTGCAGAGAGAAGGCCAAAGCTGATTTTCATCACTGTGCTATAGAACTATACACAACTACACTGCTAAGACAAGACAAGTCGCGCACACACACTCTAATATTTAATTGAACCGGCTTTTGTTTAGATAAGATTATGCTACCTCAGAATATGTATTACCATCCAGAGTCAAAGATTTTGATGAATTGATGGAGGGAGAGTCAGACCAACGCCTAAAGCCTTCTCCACCACAGCCCAACGATTCTCCATGTGGTTAAGATCTGGAATCTGTGGTGGCCAATCCATGTGTGAAAATGATGTCTCATGCATACTGAACCACTCTTTCACAATTTGAGCCTGATGAATCCTGGCACTGTCATGCTGGAATATGCTCATGCCATCATGGAAGCAAAAAAAAAAATCCATTGATGAGGAAACCCTGGTCATTCCGTATATTCACGTAGTCAGTTGACGTCATTTTTTAAAGCAAGCAACGTGGCTGAACCTAGACCTCGCGTCTTACCCGAATGCAGAAGCTACTCACTGCATTAGTTAAGGTTAAATAAATTTGTAGCCAGCTGGACCAAATTAATCACTGCAGTAATTATCTAATGGAAGGATCTTACCTATTTGCTTAGTTAATCCAGGTGGTGACTTCTTTTAGCTGGGCAGTGCATATGTATATTGAAATGAATTAAAGTAAGAATGCTTTTAAAAACAGGAGCGTTACAGTTTACTTTTATCATTGAACAGAAGACAAATCTAAATCAAATCAGTTTATGTTCTTACTACTCTTTGCGTGCAAAACCAGAATTAATTCTTCTAGGTACACTTGTATAGATTTTGAAGAAACAAAGGAACACGGCAGGTAGGTTGTTCCAAACATCGTGGAGAACTAAGCACTTCTGTGGATCTGTAGCCTGCCTTAAATCATTCTGTCTTTCCATGATGTTGAGATCAGGACAGATCAGTAGCCTACTGTATGACATGAAACGGTCTTCCACAGCCTCACCTTAGTAGCAGAGCTTGGCTGTTCCTCACCCAGTTTTTAGTCTCCTACACAGCTATTTTGGTTCCAGTTAATGACTGTATTTCAACCTGTATATGAAATTAGGGCCTGCTTGGTATAATTGGTTAATCAAACTTGACTCCGATCCTATTAAAATCCTTTACTTTGTACAAGTGTGCAAGTGTAAGAATTAGTGCTGGTTTAAAGCCAGAGGGTGGTCACACCGAATTTCCATTTGGTTTAGATTTTTCTTCTGTTAAGATTTCTTGTGTAATGCTCACTTTGCATTTTCAAAATTGGTAAACATTAAACTTATATAACTTCGAACGCATTCTTAGTTTACAGCATTTATTTTCATCTGTATATGATATAGTTAAGCATCATTCAATTTCCATATTAATCTGTCACGTTTGGGCTTTAGGGACTGCAGTGCTCCTGTTATGACTTTCTGATAACGGCATAGCAGCACAGTTAATATTTCACCCCCGTGTATAAATACCCATCCTTCTGATAAGTTTAATTGAATCGCCTGTGTACACAGACACAGAAAATGAGAATGAGGATGAGCCCTGCAGTCAGACCCCAGGTACCAACCACCTTCGGTTAAACACTGACATGCCCAGAAGCTCTTGAGCACAAAGCTGTGTGCTGACATGCAAGATTATAGTGACCTTTAACACAGGAACTTTGCTTCAGTCCCAGTGGATTAGATGACTAATTCATTTGATTTTTCTGCCTCACTCATCTTTTCTCTTTTTTCCGATGGATAGATCTACTCTAAAACACTCTTTAAGTTGTGAAGGTCAGTGCAGTCTTATACGCATGCAGTGAACATGAATGAATGAATGAATGAATGGATGAATGAATGAGTGATTTATGAGACCTGAGTAGCAGGATGAATATCAGCAAAATAAGACCAGGATGTCACCCCAGTTCACACTAGCAGGCTGTCTGGAAATGTTGCTTGTGCATTAGATGGAGATCTTGCTAGTGGGACACCTTGTTGGCTGGGTTGATGGAGATAATACCAATCCATTGGTCTGAGCGGTTGCTTGTGTGGACCTTGTGTGCATGAGTTTTTGCTACTGGTCTACAGTAGGTTGCATGGAAATCTTGCTGATGCGTTAGTGGAAGCTTTTACTAGAGGATTACAGCAGAGATCTTCTTAGCACATTACATACTGTAGAGATCTTGTTAGTGGGACGAAGTGGAGTTTTTGCTACTGGGTCACAGTAAAGATCTTTCTATTGGAGGAGGTTTCTAGTGGAGGACCGTTCTAGTGAGTAGGAGGATAAGTAGGAGATCTTGCTAGAGAGATTTTGGTTTCCAAAGGATACTTTGCTAGAGGATCATTGTGGAGAACTTAATAGTGGTAGATCTTTGCCAGTAGATTTCAGTGGAGATAGAGGTAGTGGGTCTGACTAAACATCTTCCAAGTAGGCCTCAGAGAAACCACAACATAAAGGGAGCTGGTGGTAGACCGAAGTTGGTGCCTGGCACAGAAGCATAGCGAGAAGTGAGAGAGAGAGAAGGATCTCAGAGTTTGAGTGGCATCTCTAATTAAAAGGCGCTACAGAGTTGGGCTGGTGGGAGTCCTTCTTCCATTCTGTATCAGCCCCAGACACTCGTCCCCAGAAATGATTGATGAGCAATCGCAAAAAAATAAACCGGTGACTGGCCCCCTTGAGCTGCACTAGAAATTGATGCATGCAGCGTAATGGATAATACTGAGCGAGGAAAATGAGAAGATAAACACGAAGACAGTGCCAGCCACACAATGTTTAGGCATGGCTTGATTGCTGCCAGTGTACCTTGAGGCCATGCTGGGTCTGGCTAACAGGCAGCTCACAGCAGCTGGCCGGCTATAGGACTGGGCCAACAGCACTTCCACTTCCACACCTAGGGGACCCAATGACTGTGCAACCATGCCATCTCCTCCTGGGATTGCTCCAGATCCTGTCAGCTATAGCAGTATTTTTGTGTGTGCGCGCGTGTGCGCGCGCACATGTGTGCACACTTGTGTGTGTGTGTGTGTGTGTGTGTGTAAGAAAGAGAGAGAGAAGATGAATAGATGGTTTATTGATCCCACAAGGGAAACTGCATTATTATTATTATTATTATTATTCTAGGAGCCAGGCAAAGTACAGAATATAGAGAATATCTGTGTGCATTGCATGCATGTCTCGATTTGTCTTCCCCCCCCCCCCTTTGCTTTCTGCATAACTGCTGTATAAATGTATGGATTTCATCAGACATATGGCGTAAGCGCCTCATGCTGCTTTCACTTTATGTAATTATTAGCTCATGCTTAAACGCAGAACCTCCTAATGTGAAGCTAGACAGGCTTCAGCTCTACTATCAGCCACCAGGCGATGGCCAGTACAGTTCTAATGAATTATGAATGAAATGTTCAGGGATATCTCTTTTTTTTCCCTCCCCCGGGGGACATTCTCCACCACTCATCTGAGAATGTGAAGCAACGCAAAGGCGGCATCCTTTCCACTTGCATGCTACGGTCTATATGTGATTTACACCAAGCAGAAATGCCACTTTCAGTGCTTTTCTCTTACTAGAGTATGGCAAATTTATGCTGAAGGTTGCTTTGTTCACTGTCAAACTGTGCATACCAATGCAAAAATGCCATAAAGGGGCTGTGTCATCTTAGTCACTGATGCATTACTGACTCTATTAGCCCTTGTGTACTTCTTTGAAATGAGGCCCACAGCATGGGCTTTGGCTAAAATAAATTTCTGTTCTTCTTCTCCTTCTTCTTCTTCTACTTCTCAAACCCCCCCCCCCCCACTCTACCCTTCTTTCATCCCTGTCTCACTGGGATCTAGGCCACAGAATGGGTCGATGATACTGTACAACCGTAAAAAGGTGAAATACAGGAAGGACGGCTACTGCTGGAAGAAGAGGAAAGATGGCAAGACCACGCGAGAGGATCACATGAAGCTGAAAGTGCAGGGTGTCGAGGTAAGGCTTCTTCTGGAGCACTTTGAATCTTCTCAGTCCTTTCTTTTCACCCCAGAACTGACTCCACCCCTCCACCCCCTCCCTGCTCTGAAGCCACTACTTTCAATGAATGCATGAGTGCTCTGGTTTTATAAGACCATTTCACGTGATACGCATACATACACACACACACACAGCCCCAAATCCCAACCCTGCCAAAGCATACTGAAAGTAAAAAATACACCTCGGTAGCACAATTTTAGTTTTCCCTTGGTAACAAACAAAATGGAAGCAATTGTTTGTACCTTATTAAGCTCTGGATGTTACCTTTGCTCCAGAGAGGCGGCATTAATCTTCCCCCATGCTGAGAGCCACTGCCACCACAGGTAGACTGCAGGCCCCGCTACTGCTCCAGTGTGCCCCAGCACAGCCCCGCTGTGTGTGTGTGCGCCACCTGTGATTTATCTCTGCACCTTTGCTCACCCTCTCTTACAAACACACACATACACACCCACAAATTACACTTTACAGACCTGCACCAACAATAGGCCGGCATTCGGGACCTACACCGAGCTTATTTCTTTCAGAAGACTGTTGATTGTTGTTGTGTTGTTTATGAAGAGTGGAGGCAGATGGCAGCAGGGCAGTATTTCTTTGGGGAGCGGAACTTCTTGATGAAATCATACTGTGTGATGTGGCAGAGACAGAAGGAGACACAAGACACATACACTCACAAATACACACCGGGCCACCCTGCCACTCACTGTCTGTGCAACTCTTCTGATACACTTTGATGAAACTTCAAAATGATTTCCATTATTTTACATTGGCATCTTTGGTTGACTTACACAAGACTGTTGAGCATCAACACCAACACCACAGCCAAGGGAATTGAATAACATTGACTATCATTTACATACTAGTAAGCTAGCGATAGGATCATGGGCACCCAAGGCTTATCTACTCCTGTGGGGACCAAAGGCCAGTCCATCCGATCTGATCCCGCAGAAATGCCTCAGATCTCAATCCGATCGAGCATACATGGAATGTCCATGACAATCAAGTCCGATGTATACCATATACTAGAGGTCTTGAGGAGTCATGTCCTGAGGGGCCCCAGCTGCCCCAGTGGAAAAAGGAGGAACCAACACAACATTGGGCGTCATGTTTTGCATTTTAATGCTTTGGCTGATCAGTTTACACTGTGAAAAACCTGCAATATTGAAAGATTGCAACTAATCTGTGACACTCTATGGTGACATTACTGTATATCTAAAAAATGTCCTTCTGTAATACAGAGTTATGCTCAACAATATTTACATTTAGTTTCTGCATTTTTGTTAATGTCATAAAAAAAATCAACCAATTAAAACGCAGGAAACAATCCCATGATCTTCAGGTTATATGGGATCCAGATGGGCTTGCTGTACGTGTATCGCAAGGGAAAAAGATTACAGAAAAGTATGAATAAACCCATATGGCAGTCATTTTGTTTGACTTGGCAATCTGAATGATAAATCTACCGCTTGTGATTTTTATGAATTTCTGATTCCTAAATGCAAAAAAGTTATTTTAGTAAAAATATCTTGAATATGATCACATTCATCTGCGCTTGCTTGAAACAATAAAAATATAAGATTTGAAAGTTTTTTTCTATTGAAATGTTACTAAAATTGTAAGCAGAAAATTCTTGTTTTTTTCCCCCCCAGAATTTACATTGTTGAAATTATCGCTTACAATTTTAGTAACATTTGCCTGGAAATAAGTTTAATAATCTTATATCTGGTGTCTTTACAGTATATTTGGCTTATTTTCAGAAATTTTAGATAGATTCAAGAAGATTTCACTTCTTAAAGTTTCATTTTTTGCAGTCCTCTCTCCGGTTCAGATACATACTGTATTGGATCCTGGGATCCAGATCACCAAGCGTGTACTCATCAAGACCTAGGGGTAACAGACTCCCTTCCAGCACATTTTAGAAGGTGGGAGGAAACTGGAGAAGCCAGAGAAAACCCACACAGTTACAGGGAGAATGTGCAGAACTAAACAGCGTTTAGACCCTAGAGATTCTTTTATTAAATTAATCAACACATTCATTCTGTTATACAGGCATTACATATAACTATTGGCTTTTGCAACCTCCTACACCCATAAAACCCATGGCGAATCAGAACAAGTTCTGGATAGAAGCAAATGTACGTATATCTACAGATATGTGTACAAGTTGGAGGACAGAATATCCGAAACAGGATAGCTTTAGGATCTAAAGCCTGAGTTAAGTATTTGAGGTTTTTTTTTTTTTACAGAAAGTGATGTATTGGCTAAAGAGTGAAGGCTGTCGCTTCCCAGCAGGCTCTCAGACCTCTGATACAGTGGAGAGCACAAGTTTCTTGGAAAGACCACTATCTGATAACAGAGCCATGGATGGTACATCACATGCATTTGGGTCAGATGACCATTTTGATGAATGAAGTCTCCTGCTGTGAGACTTTCTGTGTAAAATTGTGCCAGTGTCCATTCTGGGCGTCTTGGCTGCTCAGGGTTTGAGAAAGGGTGATCAATCAAAGGTACACTCAGGGATAATAACCATGAGCTTCTAATCAGTCTTCTTCAGGCCTGTGTACTGGAACACAAATAAGTGTTTTGACCTTAACCTTAAAGAGCATTCGCTCTTGCTGAGTGCTTTTCCCTCCGGCTCTGCTGGACTCCTTTTCTTTACCCCGTCCAGGAACGTATTACTGGTCACACCAGAGAGACCACAGCAGGACAAGAGTTTCAATGTCTAAAATCAGAAGGAGAAGGCATGTGGAACGAAGAAGGCAGTGAGGTTGGAGTTCATGTGTTGTGAGGCAGTCATCCATGGTCTGAATGGATGTCTGCCTTGGAGTAGCTCTGTGCTGCCCTGCTTGTGTAAGGAGGGGCGGGTGAGCTCTTGCTAGCTCAGCAGTCCATGTAAACGACAGTTCCTGCTTTTGCCCGTCCTTTCTATATCTCGTTTTTCTCTATTTCCTGTCCTGGGCCTGGCCAAATCCTGAGCCTGGCGTAAATGCTCCCTGCTCACCAAAATTGGAATGGAGGGCGTGTTACAGCATTAGCGTTTAACAGGCCGTGAAATAGCAGCCTACCTTGCTGATGGCTTGCCATCACTCCAGGTGAACTGGGCAGACGGCTAAATAAATGAGTGCCCTCCTCCCCTTGCTTCTTCCTCCTGCTTCCTTCATTGAGACTGGGACACCTGAGAAAGGCAGGAAGCCATGCCCATCACTCCCCATCTACCTTTCACTGGAAAT
Organism: Clarias platycephalus; assembly: GCA_030068275.1. Lineage (NCBI taxonomy): Eukaryota > Metazoa > Chordata > Actinopteri > Siluriformes > Clariidae > Clarias > Clarias platycephalus. The sequence goes on along the minus strand of JAQQZT010000015.1, from coordinate 8,571,554 downwards.
GTGCGAGCTCTCCGTTGTCTGACTCCACCTACAGGGAGCATATCAGAGAGCCAGCTATCCATGAGACAGAGCCAGTCGTAGGCAGTGCAGCCTCATCTGTATGCCTAATGATTTCTGGATAAGCACTCTTTTGCAACGATAGCTGGTTTTTCTTTCCATTATTTGGCTTTATAAGTGCCATCAATCTGAGCACATTTTTTTTCCAAAAAAAAAAAAAAAAAAAAAAAAGTGCTGAAAAGTGAAAGAGTTAGAGGTGTCACTCTGGCAGGTTGCTGATTTCAGCCTTCTTATGCTTGCCATGGAGAATGACTGGCTTTGGGGATCGTGACATGGAGTGCTCTTTCAGGTTAAAGATAAAACATGATGACAAATCAAAGCTAAAGCTGTAGTTAACCTTTACGCTGACATGTGTCGTTCCTTGTTCACTTAAAAATGACATTTGCTTAAATTCACAGTTTGCAAAGATGCGTATTCTCTGCACACTTTGCCTGATTTTATGCAATGAGGCAGAATAAGAAATTGGTGCTGAAGGTTTAACCCTCGCCACCTCTCGATTAGCTGCTAATGCAGGTTGTGCTATTGGACCCCTTTCCTCCTCCCACCCTCCAGCCTCAGTACTTCACTGCTCTAATAAACTCCCAAACACACATCGATTTCTCTTAAGTGAAGGCGGCATGGCTGGTGAGTTATTTCATTACCCTGTGGTAATTATACAGATTGCAATAAGCTTTCTTATTTAGATGCAGTTGCTTTCTCTTTACCTCGACCGATATACAGGCCTCTGAGCGGTGTGGCTCTGTGCCTCGTCTGCTGCTCCTCCCCCAAAGCAATCACCCTGTCCTCTTCAGTCCCAACATATTAGCTCGTGTTGGATCCATCTAATGCGCTGTATCAACCGTACAACTGCGCGACCACTCGAGCTAATGGAGCAGACCTGCGACTCAGTCGCTCCTCCTTATTGATAATAATGAAGACAGATGTCAAAACGCTTGTTGCTAATGCTATAATCGAGTGGACACCATTCCAGTGGGCGATTAGGGTGGGGTGAGCGCGCTGTGTATCCATGGTATCAGGGTTGAAAGCAGCAGCACTAAGGCTACTGCTCGGCGAAGCACTAAACAGTCTGCATGTTAATCACGTCAAAAGACGCCTCTTTTAGTTTCTAATTGCCCACACATTTCGCACCCTGGGAGGGCATTTTGTCTGTAATTATTTAGAAAATTGCTATTGTTTTGTGATCTGCCACATGCTGCTGAGAGAGAAGCATGTCCATATAGAGTGCGAGGCTACAGATGCAGTCGCCGGTAGCAACAGCTTGAGTATCCAGATGCAAGATGGAAGGAGTAAACTTAATGGACGTTCTCTAGTAGAAAACCATCGGAAGAAGTACAAAAAGTAAACATTTCTTCTGCTCTCACTTTTTCTTCCAAACTTCACGGCCTGGTCTGGCCTTGGTCACCTGCGACACAATGACAGATAATCGATTACGTTGGACTTTGACCCTCAGCGGCCTCCCTCAGGATTACTCTCACCTTATTCCTTTATTCGACTCTTTGCATCAGCTCACAATTCGTGTTAGAAATCCTTGAGCGGAGATGCGAACCTAAAACACAGTGGAACATGTAACCCTGCCTTTTTTAGCGGTGTCACATTTGGGAGGGAAGAAACCTTGTCCCTTTGTGACCCCAACTCTTCAACTCAACAAAAAAGGCACAGGGGAAGGCGCTGTGGCACAGAGGAAGAGCTTCACATCTATAGGGTTCATTGGCAGGGTCTATCTTAAAAATAAAATAAAAAAAACCCCAGTAAAACCCTAAGAACATGAAAATCAAAACTGCAGTACAGTTTTCTTACAGTATACTATATAAAGTCTTCTTCTTCTGAGTGCGCTGCAATCATTAGAAATCCCATAACAGGCTTTGTAGCTCATTTCTCTCTGTGCCTGTTCTAAAGTTTTGATGGATTTTTATATCTCAAGCAAGAGTGAGTCGTCCTAAACCATTAATCCTGGCTAATTAAAAGGCATGTGCTAGTGTAAGAACTCTGAGAACTTGGGGCAGAATGATTCTCTCATGAAAACTCACCCATGCTTCATCTTTAAGAGAGCTATAATTAGTTTTCTGCCTGCACGTCCTGTGATTTCGTCATCTTTCGGTGGCAGCTGAAGTGTTCAGGGCTGTACATGTTCAGTCCGAACACAGGGACTGAATTTCATCATCGGGGCGAAACAGTCTGCAAAATCTCATGATTTATAATACCATTTATTGTCCAAAGCACTAAATACTTGTTTTAGCTGGAGCATGAAGGGTGTTTGATTTGGAGGGTTGCTGAAAGCTTCCAGTGCAAGCAAAACCTGTTAAGATTACTGTTCAGCTTAGATAACCATGTATTGTCTATATCTCGGTTATGTTTCTTCACCTAAATTTCAGGTGATTAGAGTAACCCTGAGTCCACATGAGCCGCGGCTGATGAGCATAACGTGATATGTTTTTCTTAGCGTCCTCACGAACGGCCATGCGTGAAGGAGGAAATGGATTTCTCAGGCTGCGTGGCGGCATGTCCCTCCCCAACGGAGTCAATGTAAATGAATTTAGAAGTTGAACATAAAGCGCTAATGTGGCGAGGAGTAGATGACTTGTAAAATTGGGTGGTGGTATGAATGCCACTGATTCCCAGCAGATGTGGGCAGGCCTTTTAAAATGCGATCGGAGCACGCCGCCGTTCCCCCGTCATCATCCACCTGTTCAGTGGAGCCGCACAAAAGCAATTTGAGCAGAGGCTGCGTTTAATAGTCCAGCCTCAGGACAGAGAAAGAGAAAGAAGGCTAGCGAGCTGCAGACCGACAGACACGCACTCACATAACCTACGGGCAGAACACTGCTCACTCACTCACACACTCTCTCACCCACTCACTCACTTACACGCACTCCTTCATCCCACCTCGTTCACCTCAATGCCTTAATGAGCGCCTTGGCTGTGGCCCTTCAGGTCCGGGGTGAAGTCCGGTGCAGGTAGTGCGCAAGTGATTATGCATCGACCGAAAAAAAAAGAAGAAAAAAAAAACACGCTAAATATCAGTCATACATGTGCGGCGGTGTTGACTCCATATTGATTATAAACAGAGTGTAATCGTAAGGAAACGTCTTAGTTATGATGTACGATTCAGGGTGCTAGTTTTGCATTTGCCTTCTTGTCAGTGAGCGCATAGCTCTTGGCTCGTTTTTCAGCTTGCCTGATGATGAAATTGCTGTATACAGCACACAAATCTCACAAGAGCAAGTTCAAAGCATAGACACCGAGTACAGCTCTAAATGCCCTTTAAACGCTTTTCTTTTTAATGATCCACGCGAGACCTCGGACATGGCTGCACTGCAATTTTTCTGCTTTATAGTAGATCACGTAAGTATCTGCTATAGCGACATAGCAGAATATGAATATTCTGATCAGGCAGATAATGTTTTCATGTTTCAACTTGAGCTACTTGTGTCTGTCTGGAGTCAGCAGCATGTTTAGTGTTTGTTAGTGAAGTTTCACATTTCTTTTTTTAAAAAGGACGCGGAGGCACCGCTCCATACAGTTTACACAGACCACCTGCTGCAGATGTTTTAAAAAAGATTATAGGTATATTTGCCGTTAATAGTTTGCAGCTGTGTGTGAGCTGGGCAGGAAACCAATCAGCACCTCTCAATCTGAGGCCATCGTTTTCTCCTTCAGGTGAGGGAGAAGAACCTAGCCCAGGTGGAGGAGGTCTTGTTCATGGGGGATGGAACAAGGGATCGTGAGATTGACTGTAGGTTGGATGCAACTTCTGCAGTGATGTGGTCACTGTAACGAACCTTAGTGGTAAAGAGGGAGCTAAGCTATAAGGTGAAGTTTTTGATGTACCAGTCGGCCTCCCTCACCACCCTCACCTACTGTATAGTCATGAACTTGTAATGACCGGAAGAACGAGATCGAGGATGCAAGTGGCTGAGATGAGTTTCCGAAGTAGGGTGGTATCGAGAGGAGCAAGTTGAGGTGGTTCGGAAACCTTTATAAGGATACCCCCTAGTTGACATCTGTTGGAGGCATACTTCCTCCAGCTCCTCCTCGGGGATCCCTAACCTGTCCAAGACCATTCGAGAAATGTAATCCCTCCAGTTTGGGCACATGATAAGGATACCCTCTGGTCAACTTCTGTTAGAGGCGTACCAGACATTCTGGTTGTTTTCCGCAAAACAAGCTGGAGGGATTTTATCTTTCTGAGAGATACAGTATAATCCAGCGTGTTGTGGGTCAGTTTCAGGGCCTCTGCTCAGCTGGCTGTGCCTGGTATCCCTCCAACAGATGTCGACCAGGGGGTATTCTTATCAGGTGTCCGAGCTGGAGGGATTACATCTTTCGGCTGGTAAGGGAGAGGTTAGGGATCCCCTCCGGAGGAAACTGGGGGAAGTTATTGGAGACAGGGATATCTGGGCATTACTGCATCTCCTGCTACCATTGCGTCCCTGAATTGGGTTAATACTGTAAGTATGGAGAATGGATGGATGGATAATAAGAATGATTGTTTCAACCACACCCACTTCGGGATTGGGTTCAAGGACAGATACATATATTTGAAGGACAAATCAAGCCTCATTCTGGCATCATTCAGTGCAAGTAGGAATCAGTAAAAAGCTAAGGCAATGAAATGGATCCAAAACTATTTAAAGATGGCCTCTCAGTCTCCATCTCTCTTTTATTTCTGTCCGAACTGAAGCAACATACTGTAGCAGTATATCTGCCAGTGCAAGAAAAAAAAACCAGAGGCACTCACTGACGTTATTCTTGTCTGACGTCATCCTCCTCCGATGCCCTGTGTGTGTATGTGTTTCCTTCAGTAAAAACTTAGTGGTGTTGGCAAAAAAAACTTCGAATCGATCTCTGTCCCAGGACTCATACCCACGCACACACTTAGCTCAGTGGAGATCCTCTCCCTGTACATTTACCCCAGTAAGCTGACGTGGCTGAGCCATGCATTATTGACACACAGTGGGAAAGCTTTAAAGCATATAATGTTGAATAACTGTAAAAGTCGAAAAGTAGCAGCGTTCTAACATCCAGGTTTTAAAGGCTGCGTAATGAGCGCCAGTGAAGGGAGGTTCAAAGTGAATGCTGAAGTGTTTGTATTTAATGATGTAGTGCCTGAGAAACGCCTTTTTTCTGCTGGTTAACATTGAAGGAAATGATATTTAACATGAAAGAAGTGCTTAAGTGGACCTTAACTATCTTTCCATCTTTTCTCACACATTTTCTCTCCATCCTTTTTCCTGTCAAGCGGTTGTTAAGACCAAAGGCTTGTGTTATTTCCTTTTTTTACACAGACTCGTTTTTTTCTTTTCTTTTTTAGAAATTACGCCCTTTAAGATTTGTCACCTGTTCTTGGGTACCAGTAGATTACTTTTTGTTTTATTTATTTTTAACTGTTTGTGTGTGTCAGGTCAAATGATTAGAGGACCCATTGTTGCACCCTGGTGGATGCCAGTAATATAACTACACAGCAAAAATACACAAATAATTTAATCACCTGATTAAAGCAATCTAACACTGTAAATATTATATATATTATATGATATATATTATATATGTATAATATATATTTATTTATTTATTTTATTTATTATAATTTTTTTTTATTGATGCCAGATTTACAAAGTGTTTTTTATTAAATTTTATATAATATATTTATTTTTTTTACTAAACTGGGCATAACTATGTACAGTCGTTAAGGTTATATCGAAACATGTTTGCCTCCCTCCTGTTAGATCCAATGCAAAAGCTCACAATATAAAGAGTCACCCACTTCTAACCCACTTACCCCAGTGCGCTCTTCTCACAATCACAGTAAAGCCTGCCTCCTTCTTCAAGGGATTTGGAATTCAGGATTTCCTGCTAGAACTATCTATTAGAAATCACTTTGAGAAACGAAGAGCGTGTTGGTCAGAGAGGGCAGAAGGAGGAGTGAGGATGAGAGGAATAGAGACTAAATGCAAATTAAACCAAGTATACTGTACTGTAGATATCAAATCTCTGTTGAAAAAGTGGCTGAAAAGTAATAACATTGGTTCATGTGTGGTTATGTCTTCTTTATCTCCTTTACTAGGGGATAGAAATGTCTGACCATTTTAGGGACTTTTGGACACTCAGAATAAAAAAAAAACTTTATTAACTTTTAGTAGCTAAAAGTTTATTTCTGGGTAGTGTAATTGAGGTTAGTTTTTTATTTAGGTGCAGCAAAGTATTAATGAGCTGTATTCGTAATTATATGATTTAAGTAGTGTATGCATACTGTATCTTCCTGACTGATTTCAAGACGCAACACTTGCCTCATCCAAAAGCTGCTCCCCAAATCAAAGCTAGGAGAGGAAGAGCGAGGGATTGTGGGTAGGTGCTCTCTTGTTTCCATCGAGCTCTTGTCCTGGGGACACTTTGGCTTTCATCATCTCTTTCACACTCACCTCAGCGCCGATCAGCACTCATCTGGCTATTCTGTTGGAGGACTGACTCTGAAGTTAGTTAGTGAGAGAGGCAGACGGAAAAGAGCAGTGAGACACAGAGGGAGAGGGAGCTGTAAGGAGTGAAAGAGAGACAGCAGCAGCGTGAATCATGGCTTCAATAAAGAGCCCAGCGCGGATCGATACGGGCACAGAGCGAGGACACACACCGGCCCACACTGTTTGCGTGTGGGAGGCATGTTAGCCTCCGTGCGTGTGTGAGTGTGTTGAGCGAGAGAGAGAGAGAGACTGATTTGGCCTTACTGCTGCACGTTTCAGCTGTCCATCAATGTTTGATGAAAGGCTCTTTTGAGCATGAAGCAGGAATCTGCGCTGACTCATCAAAAGCGCGCACATTAACACGGTTTGTTAGCTCGATATATTGAGTTTTCCCGGTAAATTGGTAGACTTGTGGCAGTTTGAGGCTTTATTGTATGGAATTTCATACTCAGTGCTTTGTAAGCAAAGAAGCACGCATCCCTCGGTTGCTCACGTCTCTTAGCGGTCCACGTGTTTGGAAGAGGCCCAGCGATGCACACAGAGACACAAGAGACTGCCACTCCTGCTACACACTGCTGGTCAGTTCCCATTAAGAGAGACACACACGCAGGGGAATGCATCTGTGATCGGTGGCCAGCAGCAGTAGACACAGTGAGTGTTAAAGTGGATGCTGGGGTCTTTAAAAGACACGTGCTGTGCAACTTAATGAGCAGAATGTCCCCTCCTCCACCGAGGAAGCGAGGCAGAGCCTGTTTTATTCTGTCTTTTTCCTTTAAAATTTGGTCGATAAGGGTGAAGGGCATTTCATGGCTTCTTTCCCTCTCTCTCTCTCTCGCGCTCTCTGTGTGGTGTGTGTGTATATGTGTGTGTGCAGTCTTGAACAGTGAAATCCTGTGATAAAGCTCGGTGGCACTGTGTTTAATGGAGCTTAATCCCCAGATTTGACATCCACAGGGCCATAGTAATGTAGCCTGCTCAGCTCCAAAAGCCGTCCCGGAGTACAGGACCTTACACACACGCACACACACACACATGCACACATATGCACGCATCATATACACATACCATACACAAGATCCCCTGTGGTTTACGCTTGTCAGCCCCTGATCTGTAGGCGGTTGTTTAACTGAATTAAGAATAAGAGCTAAATTGCTGTCAGAATTGCTGCTTAAGGCTATTCAAAATTCCTGACCATTGATTGCTCGCAGCCTGCGGTTTTAATTAAAGTTGACTTTCATGCATATTTTACTTGTTGGATTTTCTTTACAAATTGGGCTTTCAGTCATGTAGTTTAGTCAGCAGAGTGATCCACGACAACACTGTCACGTGCTAAACATGGGCGTCAGGTCTGAAAGGAAGAAACCGTTTTTAAGTTGCAATTTTTGCGGCTATTTTTTTGTATTTTTGTATCTTTTATTTTCTTTGTTTGGAAGTCGAAGCTCTTTTATCTTATTTTAATGGCTTTGCATTGTCTTGTATACTTTACATTATTTAACTGGCTACAAGACTTTCATTAGTTTTTCCTTAAATTGTCCCCAGTCTGTAAGTCATTTAGGAACAAAAACATCTAGAAATGCAATCAAACAACTTTAGCAGTTAATAGTACAAACAATTCATACATGCATTGTTTAATCCCTGGTGATGAGGTGCAAATTCACTTAAGATTGTTCAGCCACTCCATCACATGGTACCACATATACAGACAGGCAGTTTAGTGTTTGCAAGCCAGTTTAAGGGAGGTAATAGTGTTGGATGTAGTGAATAGTTCATGAACGATCTGTTCTTTTTGAACGAGTCTTTAACGTGACGTGTCAGAAGAACGAGTAGTCTCGGAGAGTGACTATTGGACGCGCATGCGCAAAGCATTGCTAAACCTCCGTAGGTTATGTACAGGAAACAGAAACGAGTTGTTACCTTTCAGTCTTTGGTCCGAATCGTTCGTTCTTTTGTCACGTGACTCCCATAGACGCTATGCAGTGCAGTAGGTTCAAAAGAACGAACGACTCTGACCAGGAGATATGAGAGGTGAGCTGCTCATTCTGTTTATCATAATATGTGCTTAGCTGCATTGTAATATCAGTAACAATAGTCATTACTGGGACTTTAGGCAAAATTTGTGTATGTAGACATGTTAGGGGTCTGTTTAAATGTAACGTTTAATTTTATTTCTGATCAAAAGAACTAGTACTAAATGAACTAAATGATTCAAAAAAGGAGTCACTAAAATGATTCAAACTTTCCATCACTAGTTGGTCAGAAGGTAAAGTACAAAGAAACCCCCCACATGGAAGCCACATGGACACAGGAAGAGCATGCATAAAAAATTCACAAAAAGTTGCCTAAACTCAGGACTTAACTGGCTACCCTGGAGCCGTGAGGCTGCGATCCAAGCCTCCAGTGCCAACCAACATTCCCCTCCCACTCACACACACACACACACACACACAAATCCACAATTAACTGTAAATTAAATTAACTTTACAACCAAGTTAATATGCCACTGGCCATTGTTAGGTACTGAGAGGAAAAATCGGTTGGGCAACCTGAAGCATCTTAAGCAGTGGTCTGAGCAAAACTAAATAAAACAGATCTGGCGAAGAAGCCAGGTAATTTGATGAATAGAAAAAGTATCCAGGACATAATAAAACTGCTTCCTATAGCAGTTAATTAAAGTTTACACATAATGGTGCAAATCACATCCAGTATGCCAAAGTTTTGTGGGTGAAAATGCCTTATTGACGAGAGAAGTCATGAGAGAGTGGAGGATGCACTACGCATCGAACTTTGAGTTCCACCAGTTTCACTCCTGTCTAAAACTCATCATTGGGCTCAAGCTAACTGAAACTGGTTATAAAATAGATTTGACAAATGTAATGCTTAAAAAAAATCATTATGCTAAAATTAAACATATTCTGTTTGCTGTATTTGCTGTTCAAGTTCAGTGGATAGGAGGATAGAACAGCATTTAGTGACATACCAGCTAAGCCACTCACTCTTGCATCTGAGCTAAACGCTTATTGTGGAACCATTTCTCAGATCTACAGTGTGCACTTTTTTACCGAGGTGGACTTGTAACATTTTAGGACCAAAGCACACAGATCTTTTTATTCGGATTTCAAGGCGGCTCTGGGAGTAAGCTGCTGACTGGCATGAGTGGTTGTAAGAGAAGCGGACAGCTCGAGAGAGCGAAACGTCAGCAGTCCGAGCCCATAGGGCAGTGCCCAGGTGAGCTGAGCATGCTGGGATACTGACCAACACTAATGTGTCTCCTCTGACCGCCCTGGGCTAAACATATTCACCATAACTGTCTAGGGGCTTGGAGGAGCCTGCTGAGGCAAAAGCATACAAAACAAAAGTGAAAGAAAGCAGAGACAAGGTTGAGATGTAGTCAGACCACGCAGAAGCAGGCTTGTGTAGTTGTGACTTTGCCCCTTATTCCCAATGGGAAAAGCCATTATCACTAATGCTGAAGTCATTATTCCCAATGCTAAAGCTTCCACCGAGACCATCTCCCTCACATACAGTTTCTCGTACACAGACTGCATAGCTAATTTCTCCCACACCACAGGGCTGGAATAGGAGAGGCCTTAGTGCTTACAGAGTAACTGGACATCCACAAAGTAGGTGCCAAAAAAGGTGGACTGTTAAGCCTGCAAGAAAAGCAGAATACACACAAGGCTTTGCTACTGTATCCTGTCCTATAAGGAGTCCTACAGTACCTCGCTGAAATTGGCTTGTAATTATTACAATTTAGTCATTTACTTTAATGAGAACGCTTGCACAAATGTTCTTTTATCAGTGTGTAGACCTTTTAAGTCACGCATTCCTTTAAAAAACAGAAAGGCACCATGTACTGTAACATGCTTAGCAGGATGATACTTTGATTACATAACAAGGTTGTAGCGTTTTCCTCCCAAACCACATACAATTAAAGCAATGCGCATCGACCCATTTACTTTATTTAACACCACAATTCCGGGAATAAACAAGAAAAAAGAAAATACATGGTACACATTTTGTTTTCCCACTGAACTCAGTCAATTGGGGCAACACTGGCCTCTTGGGGCATGGTTCCGCAGGGGCTCTACTGGTTTGCCATGGTGTCTGGCACCAGGTCGCTGGTGGCAGCTCCTTTGGGTACTGTTGGTTGTGCTGTGGATCGGACTGATTAATCAATCAGATTGAGATCTGGGCGGTTTGGAGCTCAGGTTGGCAGCCTTGGGTTCTTTGCCTGCTGGGCCCCATGCATGTTTGGTCAGCATTGACTTATTTATGTTATGTTATTTGGTGCTGCATTGGCTTTTCTATGGGATCGGACCAAACCAGCTGACCTTTGGTCCTCGCAGGCATGGGTGAACCTTGGGTGCCCATGATCCTTTCACGAGTTCACTGGTGTTTAATTATTGATCAGTGTTGTTCAGTTCACATGGAGGTGGTGCTGATGTTATGGCTGATCTGTGAATACAGATTTAGACATGAAGCATTTCACATACCAGTACCAGTACAAATACTAGACAAATCTTCCTAATTACTAAAAATTACTAAGTGTTACAGTGCACATTTATCTGCAGCTTGACTGTGGCACTTTCGATTGATTTCTGTCTCAGAGAGAAAGAGAAAAGCTCAACTTGCAGCTGAATCCAGTCACTGCTTTGTGTTTAGAGCCTTGACAACAGATGAGTAATGGGCCAATCATGGTCCACAGTTATCATTTCATTCAACAGATCACCATGAACTTAGGACGGCCGTGAACTCATCCGAATCCGGCAGTTAGAACACAGCCACAGCTTAGCCTTGATGAGACCATATGTTAAAATGGAAATCGCACACAAGCTTTTGCTGCATTTAGGCCATTTTTATGCCACGTTCTAAATCTGGTTTAAAAAACTTTAACACGGTTGCACACCATTGGTTCTACTTTGGCCCGCGGTGCGTATGAGGTTGCCATAACTGACCACCATTTGCCTAAACTCAAACATATTCGCTTCCAGATTACTCTGCTATCTGGTAATTCTGGTGTTTTGTATGAGTGACAAACCCAAACAGGAGGACAGTATGAGATAGTGGGAATGCGACAACACTCCTAGAGGGTCAGGTAGAAACCCCTGCGCGGCTGTCAATCATTCTGTATTGGATCAGATTTGCTCATCCGAAATCATAAAATGGATTTAAATTTTTTTCATCTACTGTAATCCCTTACCTGGGGTTTCTTATTTTCCCACAGTTTGAATACCTCTGCTCCAGTTCAAAAGACAGATTGTGTCAGTAGAAAAAAACGTCTCCAGTTCTTTATTGGCAACCATTTTACGGTTCCTGGATTAATTGGAGCTTCTTGAATATCTAATTGAGAAACGATGATCGAGCTAAACCGGGCTTGCTTTTTTGTGTGTGTATATTTTGTATATTCTGCAAAACAAACCAGTTAATTGCACTCCAACAGATCACATGTAAGGTTTTTTTTTTTTTTTTTTTGCTACAGAACCACACATTGGTGAAAAGAAAGAGAGATGGAGTGAGGTGAAGAGCAGACTCAGACGCCTTGTGTTCAGTCAAGCGGCTTATTCAGACGCCTGCCTGTGGTTAGTGAGTCAAAAGCGCAGGCAGGAGACATAATACGAGAAGAAGATGGATGGAGGGGGAGAGAGATAGGTGCAGGGATGAGGGTGCGAGATGGTTGGTTAATGGCATTAAGCAGCACTGATGAATTGACACCCGTTGAGCCGTGTTGACATCACCTGATCCACCACCGCCCCATGCACGCTTTCAGGGTCTCCGTCGTGCCTGGCTTTTTCCAATTAAAAGAAATAATTTGATTTCAGCTCGTGGTAGCCTCAGAGGGAGCGAGGTGCGAGGAACGTTTGATTGATGTGCCAGTAGACGACTGTGGGTGTCACCCCACAGGCCAGCTCGCCGTCCCTTACCCCATCATTCTGTCTCCAGTGTCTGGCCTAGGTGGGCTCGTGTCAAAGCTGTCTATCATAAAATGTTTACAAGCGCATTCATCCTCATTCCTTCCTTTCTGTTCCCCTCTCTCTCTCTTCTCTTTTTCTTTTTTGAGAGAGAAGATCTAGCAGCATAATTACATTGATGCACTGTGGAACGACTGCTCCGATTTTTTATTATAATTTATTTTATTTTTTTTTGCGATCTTTGAAAAAAAAATAATAAAATCGGTGAAATGCATTCAATTTACATGAAATAACCTTTAATCTCGCGGTTACCTCGTGTGTTTGGAGCGTGTCTCTCTGTGGGAGGAGGTGATCGCTTGCTTCCTGGCAGAGATCTGAAATCAATTCTAATGATCATTCGTGACATTCATAACCTACCCTCGTTTGCTTGCATGATTTTCGTCCGATGCATTAGCTGATGTTACATGTCTAATTGGGTGATGCCTTTGAAAGGGCCACGGCATTACATCAGCTTTAAACGAGGCCCACTAAAAGTCGACATAAAACTAAATGCTTCTTGAGGAAACACTTGTGAAATACTCACTTCACCAATGCACCAGTGTTTGTACACTGAAAATCAGTGGCGTACGTGTTTGTGTAGCTGAATGATCAGCTAATGGACTGATTCTAATGAATTAGAGGTGTCTAACAAACAGCCTACTTTTTTTTTTCCTGCCTCAGGGCCACTCAAACCATTACATTACCATATTTAGTGGGTTTAAATATTTTACATTGTGCATCTAATGCAGTGGGATGAGAATCTGGTTCGTAAGAGAGACAAAGGTGTTGTGTCGGTCAGACAGAGAGAGCATGACGCACTAATGCGTAACAGCCGGTGGTTAAACAGAGCTAATATCTCACACCATAACATGCACCTTATTATTATATAATTCTATTATTATGCATAATTGATCTTTTTACAGTTCCGTCGTCCACTTGTGTAATTTGTCCATGCATGGCGTTCACACTACACTCAATTTAATCCTGTAGGAGAAGATATAAGGAGCAAAAGTTATCTCCAAATCATTTTTGACCATTAATCATTCATTTTTTTTGTATATTTGAATAGTGCCTAATATACTGTATCATTGCGAATATATTTATTTATTTATTTAAATGAGCATTATGAAGTCATACAGTGTGTAACTTTTGTGCATGTCAAAAAAAAAACAATTATTTGACATGCAATAAAGTATTACATTTATTTATCTTTAAATAGTTGACTTATTAACTGCACCATATAACTAAATAAATAACTGAATGAAAGAATGAATACATAAATTTAATTAATACAATATCAGCGATTTTTGTTTTGTTTTGTTTGTGTGTGTGTGTGTCTTTTTTTTTTTTTTAAAGTAAACAGACCTTTGTTTGTTTCTGTTGTTCTTTCACATCCATGTTAAAAATGTCAGGATCGAGTGACTGACTCTGTGCCTCGGGCTTCTGTTAGTCTCCAGTTGCACAAGGTCAGACTGCACCTTGTCCAAGTGTGCACTCATGCGGCTCAGGCACAAACACACGGACAAACAGATTCATACTTACACTCTGTCTTTCTCAGACACACACCCTCATGCACGCACACACTCGGTTTCTCTCTCCATCTTTTCTCGAGCGCACTCCCACACTCGGCCTATGGGGAGCGGGGCAGAACGTGCACATCGCCCGCTGCTCTTGCTCCAGCCTCTCTGCTTATTTCACAGCAGCACCTGCTGGCCGAAGCGGGCACCGTAGATTGCTCACTCAACAAAGTAAGAGGAAGGTAGAAGGGACAGAGATGGAGACAGACTAGCCGCTCTGCTCTGTCCGCCCTCTCTCATCTGTCTCGCAGTCGCCCCAACTGGACCCATCATGGCACCTCACACCTGAATTCATCTTCTTCTTCTTTTTTTTTCCTTATGAATTGATGACGTTCAGCTCTGCCAATGTTCGAGGTCTTGCAGGTATGGCTCCCAAAGCCAAAGAGCATAATGAATGAAAATCCCCTTCCCAAATTGATTTTCAAATTAAATTAAAGCCCACGATTCAATTTCCAAGGAACGGGTGCCGTGAAGGAAGTCTGAAAACTTGCGAAGGACGAGAGGGCTTGCGATAAGAATAGAACGAATTTGATGTTTTGTTGGCAGTCGTGTTAGCACAGGTGGTGAAAACCTTGTGCATTGACGTGACATTGCAACGATCAGCACAACCCTGGGAGACCGCTGAAATCGCCTGCTTAGTATGACCTCTGAACCCTGAGCTAGTGTCTGCTCATGTGCACACAAAATCCATCCAGCAGGCACAAACTGAGCGGGAGGGCAGGATAAGTTCATATGGAGTTGGATAAACAGACAGAGCCACAGTACTGTGCGGAAATCTCGAACCACGCTCATTTCTTCATATCAAATAAAATAAAACGATTAAGTTAAAGAAATGGGACCAGATGTTTTACCCTGACAGGCTGCAAAGGGGATTTTCACTCGGCATCACCAGTATTCTAATCACCGGCCTGATCATCTGCACCTGTTTCTCACTGGTTCATGCCTTAAGCTAGATGGTTTATATGCTTGAATGATTTATAGGTCACTGTGTGGTTTAACAGACAAAAGTTCAGGGACTGATGAGAGGCGAAAACTTGCCAACAATGCGTGCCAAAAAGTCCTCCAAAAAGCTTAAAGAACTACTCCTCAAGACTACATAAAAAATACAAGAAAATCTGGCTCTTTGGATGAAAAAGATAAAGAAATTAGGATACTTTTGCACAGTCCTGCATATCAAGCTGAGAGGAGAAAAGGTGTAAGTATCGGAGGAAAGCACAAGACTGTCCTGTCAGCAGATTCACAGTAATCAATGCATTGACACAACAATCGCGTTTCAACAACAAGTGGCCTTCGGGCTGTCTTGCCCCACCTGCAGGGCAACCATCGAGCACTTAGCTCCCCTAATGAACGTTTGAATATAATTAGAGTGCGACATCTTTGAAATTAGGCCCGTCATAGCATTAATTACACAATTATCGAAGACGTAGGCTTGATCGGCCACGGGAGGAGGAGGAGGTGCGAAACGTGGGGGTTTTGAAACGCCTGTGAACTATGGACACCGCTTGATTCATGATCCGGGGGTTTGTGAAAATATCGCCTGTGCCGAGTTAATTTGTAAAGGGCAGCATATTCGGTCGAAGAAAATCAGCCTGACCTTTTCCTCCTGCAATTCCTCGGCTTTTCTCTCCTCGTTGCCGAAGCGCATTGTTTTGCTCTTCCATGTTTCTCTTAGCGCGGACGATATTAACTGAGTGTCATGGCGTTCAGTTAATCGCCTCTAATGTGTCTAAATCGCAAAAAATGCCGGCTTGAGTGGAAAGATTTCTCTGCCAGAGATCCGTCCCAAAACTCAAACGATTCCTTTGAGAAGTGAAGCAATGTTTTTATTTTAATAATACGATTTGTGTAACCTGGAAATGTAATTAGAATAGACAGTCATTATCTACGTTATGTCATTATGTCATGTACATATTACAGTAAAATATTAATAGTACCACCGCAATGACAAGTAAAAGGCATGTATACGTCTGAGTATTGTGTATTGAGACTGGACTGATTAATCAACGCACGCGCAAACACACTGATCTCCTCCCGCTCCTCCCACATGTCATGTTTGTCGCTCTTGTTTGGACATTTGAACGTGCACTTTGTTGTCTCTTTTGCAAAAAACGTAGATAGTTCCCGGCTAACTACTCTAGGTCTCAACGTTAGCTAGTTCGTTTTTTATTAATTTACAGGTATGTTGTCACGTCAGTTTGTCTTGTCTCAGCCAGTCAGCTAATTAGGTTTCTTACTTAGCTAGTTAGTTAATTTATGTTGTATGCAGCACCTTGGTCTTGGAGGTGTACTAACTGTATATGGTGGAAGTGACAATAAAAGCCTACTTGACTTGATTTGTGAGTTTATCAGATGGTAAGTTAAGAGATCCAAACTCATTTCGTCTGTCTTGACAAGTGAGAATGGAAAAAAGTGACTTATATCGTTCATAGTTTTATAATCAGATATCATTGCAGAGAGTTAGGATGCGCTGCGCTTTCCTAGTACACGCACACACTCAGACCTTCTCCCTTATTCCCCTGTCTCCACTGTGAATTTGTTACATGCGCTTCTTCAGCGCTGAGCTTACGGATAACTGTTGTGTAGCAAGGAGCTCTCCTCTCATTTGTGTCCCAGATTAGACGTTGGATGTGCTAGGAATGGAATCAAAGCAACGCTTTTTTTTTTCGCGCTGTGCGCTGTGTTTATTATAATTTATAGGAATTGTATAAGGTGTAGCGATGAAAACAATTTCATGGGTTTGGAAAGCAGACCGTCTTTTCACTCAGACTACGAAGGGGCAGGGATGTTTTACACTGTTTTACAGATGTTTCACCGTTGTCTCTTTTATGTCTCACTGAGAGATCTAATGGACTATATGTAAAGTTTCCTGACTGAAACGTTTCCTTATCATGAAAAGGTATCGGGGAGCTTTCTAGATGTAGACAATGGGATTCAGGAAGAATGGTTTAAAAAAAAAAAGCATTGCAGAGTTGCCTGTAGCGTGACAAGTTACCTTGAGTAACTGTCGTCATTATCCAGCACATTTGGGAAAATGCCTTCATGTGACAGCGTGTGGTCAGAGGTAGGATAAAACTTTCAGCACAGAATGGGACTTTGCAAATATAAGATAAAGGAACAGAAAATGATCAAGGGTTGAACTAAGAACATGTGTACACAATGGGAAACGGACCGGTGACAGGACGAGTTGGAGATGGGACCAGAAACCAGAACACAAAAGCAGACATTAAAATAAAGGAATATTCCTAGACAAAGCGCTGAGGGGAAGAATAGCACAGAGAGATGTTATTGCATCATAAAATATACAAGGCATTCAAGCTAGTAAGTAAATAAAGGCCATGAATCAAAAGTTTAGTAGTGTTCTATATATAGTAGTGCTGTCAGTCGATTAAAAAATGTAATCTAGTTAATCACATAGTCTGTGATTAATCACGATTAATCACAATTACTCAGATTTCTTCGTATTATAAACATGCTGGTTGGAGGAAACAGATTATGCAGTTTTATAATAATATCTCAAACATTAACGTCTAACCAATGTCTAAAATTTAAATCTCTCGAATGGGACTGGCACTGCATGCAGTGGCTGGGTAGTATAGGGTGATGAAACCCACTGATGGCAGAACTCGAACCTGGATTCTCAGATCTGAAAAGCAACGACATAGAGCCTTAACCAACTGAACCACCACTCCCATAGCTTACACTTAATTTATTATTGTAAAAATAATTCCCCTTGAATGTAGCTCGAGCACACAACGTTGGTGTTATCCAAACTTCCCCACCTGATAATGTTTCCTCAGTCATCTTATTATCCGCGTTAAAGGTGCCATTAGCAAACACAGCCGCATAACCGTGCCTCGATTATGATTAGCCATTAGGGTCAAACTTGGTCATGTGAGTAGTTTGTGTTAAAAAAAAAAAATAGTAATGTGTTAAGTTTTCTAGATTAATCGCATGCGTTAACGCATTAATATTGACAGCCCTAATTTATAGTCATGATTTCTTCCCATGTTCCATATCTAATGGTATTTTCCTTCAACTCAAATTCACTTTAAATATTGAGTTTCCCTTCTAACAAAAGTTCTCCAGTTTTATTGTCCCCATTAACACATATGTTACCATGTTCCTTTTGACCCCTAGGCCTCTGAGGCATTAACCCCTTCACACCTGCATGCTTTCCAAGGCGCAGGTCAGATTGAGGGGGATTTTAGCGCAGGCCGAGCTGAAGTGGGTCAGCCCGTGGCCCATTTTCCTCCAGAAGCTCCAGCAGTGAACAGAAGGTGAGTGTCACTTCAAGCATAGGTGCCTGGGGGATAAGGGCCCACCTCTGGGGAGCTGTCCTCAGTATAGAAGAGAGTAAAAGAAGTGCTGAAGCAGAGAATTTATCCTTCAGCACTTCTCACCAGCATAAAAACCGCTCTCTCCGCCTCATGCTTCACAGTCAGCAAAGTGCTCATATCCACGACTAGTGGCTCCATTGGGCGTGACTCCCACTGTGTACGCTGCTGAAGTGGAGGTTTAAGCACAAATGAATGGCACACACCTGTGTGTTTGAAATAAAACACCACTGGCAAATGGTAGAAAGCCTCTTGTGACTTCAGATATTAGTACAAGGATTGTATATTTCTGTGGCCACGGGCTATACGGGTTAGCATAGAAGTTTATTGTGTCCTGAGATTCTTCAGGGTTTCATTTACCTCGCTGTTTGTCTCATGGCGTGCTGGCGCTGTATCTAATTCAATAATGCACAAGGTGTTTGGCTGGCAGACCATAAAGCATGCAGTCGGGGAATGAGATTTGGGCTGCATTAGGCTAATGCGGTTTTATGGAACGCCGGGCTGGGCAGCGGCTCATTGTAGCCCGGCTTTTGATAAATCAAGCTCTCCGATCACAACCTGGGAATGGCAGCCATGCACACGCTCGGGTAAATAAAGCCTGACTCACATTATGACTTGCGCTCTTTAGGAAACTCGCTTTACTGGCACTTACTATCAGAAAGTCATAATATGTTGTCTTCGGAATACTGTTTGGATTGGATTAGCTTCGCAAGAGGGAGGTGGGGTAATGTAATTATTATCGGAGGATTATCTCAGAGATTTTAGTCATGTCCGAAACGATCACATCAGTCACGTTTACAACTGTGGGTGTCCACGTCTGGAAGAAGTTTGCTGTATTTTAACTTTCATCCGTAGAAATGACCATAGGGAATATACAGTATTATCTTATCTGCACGGGCACACTGGTTAAGATTTCATTATATACTGAGGGATTATATCGTCTCTCCCCTAAACCAACCTGAAATCAAGTATTGGCCAAGTATAGATTGCAGCGTAGTAAAATATAGCCTAAAAGAATATGTCATGGAAATGACAGTTTTAGGTACGTTATTGAGTTCCTAGCACAAATCTGGAGGACAGATGTTCAGATGACCATTTAATAAGCATTTTGAGCATCCAAAAGTGCTTATAATTAAGGTCGAAATGATGAGTTTGCATTAAACTGAGATTAATAAATGAAGTTTATTGTCTGATCACTGTGTTTAGATCATAGAGAAGATACTCCGATCTCTCGGAATTAGAAAAAGAGAACTTATCCCATATAAAAAAAAAGATCTTAGTCACTATTTAGACAGACAGACAGACAGACAGATAGAGATATGACTAAAAATCTAATCTCATCCCCCCAGTACTTAATATCAACTCTGTGCAAAAGTTAACTTTAAGGCAAAGAAAGTTTAAAACAAAAAATATCTATTCTTTGTCCCCCCCCCCCCAAAAAAAAAGATTGCTGATCCATTTTTATGTACATCTCATTGCCCCGAAACAAGTCCATTTATGCAACGGAGCTTTATGATTATGTCCCCCGTCTGCATATGCTCGTAAAGAAGAGCGCTCAAACTGCCTACATGCACCAACAGAAAAGTTGGATAGAGGGAGATAGAAAGAGCGGCTTGATGGAGGAAAAAATGCTGTGTTTTCACTGTGTCCAGATGGCCGGAGCATTAGCTTCAGCACCTCAGCCTGTTTCCCCTCTTCACTAGATGTCTTCTCCACAATCAGCACCGAGGAAATGGGTCTACCGCTGCCACTGGCACGCTTTTATGAGACGTGCTGCAATGATTTTTTTTTTCTTTTTTTCATTCCCACGATAAATTCCACCACATACACTAAAAACTAGAAGGCCACAAGGCTGGGGTTTTGGGATAGCTTGAATTGGAGTGGGTGGTGGAAATGGCTATTATCAAAGACGGGGGGAAAAAAAAGCATGAATAAAGCTGATGCCGAGGTCCAGGTGAACTGGAGCCTGGCTTTATGGAGGGAAATGAGAGGTGGCCTGCCTTTTATTCGGTAATGGGAATTACCCTGAAAAGTGCTGATTTTCAAGCACAGCACTTCAAACGTATTGGTTTGAGGCTTGACTAGGAACAGAGGTTTGCAAAGAGACTCATCTCTCCTCGGAGTCGTTTGTGTCTCTGCTGAATCTGCCCGCAGTGTTGCGTTCGCCCTATCTCTGACCGTTAATTGATTGAGCACCTAAACCTTAAATTGCCTCCATTTCGTTTTCAATCCAGAACAAAAATTCCGGTTTAATTTAATCTAAAGGACGTCATTAACGGCATAATGGTGATTAATGGATAAATAATAGTAACATTTACATCAACGTACTGTAGACAATTAGAGCGCCGGCTGCTTGAATGTGAAACTGTCCTTCTAGGTGCACTTTCACGAGAGAGTTTATTATTGCCCCATGTGCTTCTCCTACAGTTAGCCCATCAAAACAGCACATCACAGCCAATTCATTTTAGCCATCGGATTGCTGATTCTTCTTTTTTTTTTTCCCGCCACTAACAACCATTTCTCCTAGTTACAAAAACATACACATACTCTTATTTCCACTGGTGACCCTCTGGTCTTATTTTCATGTTTTCTTCCCCCATTGGTGCTAAAACAAATGGCGACAGTGGGGCTCCAGAGTCAGGCTGAAAAGTTGACATTTAAGTGAAATGGAGCCCAAATGGGCCGGTGGGATGCAGTAATGATGCAGGAGAGGCTGGTACTCTAAGAGAAGATTTATGAGCTCCTGAAGCCCATCATATTTTAGCCGCTGATGTGCGCTGTGGGTGGTTTATGTGGGATTGAGGGCTTTGCTGTTGAGCCCATCACTTGAGGCCTTTTGTGACTTACTGACATGAGGCGTGAGGTCACAGACAAGGGCTCTAATAGCCTGAGCTGGCATCAAGACTATGCCTTCTGGCTGGACTGCCATTTCCATCAAGCCCTGCTTTCTTTGAGTTTTTTCCATGCATTTTTTTTTTTTTTTTTTTTTGAAGTTTGTTGAACAATTGATTGAATCACTGAGCGAATCACTCATTGTCATGTTGCATCACCTGAGTTTACTACTGTGCCATCTCTCTCTGTCTCATTTTCCTGAAATATATATTTCCTGTATCTCTTATTCATTCATTTTCTTTGTCTCCGGTCCAATACGGTGGAGCTGTTTGTTACTATGATCACCCCAACCCCCTTTCTTTGCTGTCTCTGGAATAATTGACAAGTGCGCGTGGCTGTGGCCTCCGCTGGCTCTCTCTTCATTTGCCAGACACTTTGTCGCTTTTAATCATGCCTTTAATTGCCAGTGGAGCAGCAGATGAATGGCAGTGGAGCGGGAAACGAGTGGGATACTCTCTCTTTTCCTCTGGGTCTATACAATGGAGCAGGAGCTCAGCCCGATCAGTAGATCAGATGAAGATCTGACAGCACTTGTGGACTCGGCCTGAAGCATTTTGGCATGATATGAAGTGTGTGTTTGTATACTTTGGCTGTAGGCCTGTTCTCTTGTGTGTTGACTCCATTTGTTGTCATTATTGCTCTGGTAGTACATGACATTTAAAGTGACCAGCCCCAAATGGCACTTTATCCAGACCAGTATTCTCTTTCTCTCTCTCTCTTTTGTTCCTCAGAGAGAGCACAGGCTGTGAACTTTTAGACCAAATAAACATGCACAAGAGCAATGCAGTGCTGTTAACACATATTCACGCTTGTAAAACAAAACCCGGCAGTGTTTGCTGAAAAACTCTCCGTGTGAGGTACATGGTAAGAGTAAGTTGATTCAAGCAAAGGGGAAAAAAAAACCAATAAGGCAACCAGGGCTCAAAAGCATCTTCCTTATAAATGCAATAACCCAGAAATCAAATATATGTACATCTCATTTCCTGTATTTGCAACCTGATTAGTGTCAACAGGGGGAAAGGAACTCCTCTGCCCTCTGATTCGCTCTGTTTGGAAATAATTTCTGGCTTAGGCGAGTGTGCAATAAGAGGCGGTAGTGGAGCCCCTGGTTAAGTGACTCATTTCCATGAGAATCTGCGGCACTGCTATAAATAGAATATGGGGGCTGGTGTATTGGATTTCGTTTTTTGTCCTCGGGTAGTTGGACAGGCTCTTTGTGGAAGAATCAAGACAATGCCAGGGAGAAAAAGAGAGAGAGGGAAGAGAAAGATGGAGGCTACCTAGTCAGCATGATAGGAAAACTCTTGTCCCTAATCATATCCTGTGCGTTATGGTGCAGATGAAGACGTACTATAATAACTAGTCAGGCTGATGTTTGCAAATGGACCTTTGGTTCGAATCACACCAATGCATGGAAACGAAATACTTCCTCATTCATTCATTCATTCATTCAGCTCCACTATGTGCAGTGGACGATCAGGCATTTTCCTTTTCCTCGTTTAAAATTAGTGGCAATTTACCTTTTTACAAAAAAAAAAATTTGGTCAGATAAATTAATTCTAAAATTAACAATCTAAAATTTCTGAATTTATTAAATATACAGCATCCTTTGCAGAAAATACAAACAGCTTTCCTTGTCTGCAAATACTCGCATTTTGCATGAGTATCGCTTATTTATAAAAAATTTTATGGGCAATACTATCATCTACTGTAGTGGAGTGTGAAGCAAAAGACTGGCAGGAATAAAGGGTATTGCTTTTTCCAAGTTGTGACATTTACAGTAAACCATCAACAACACAATCCGGTATTTCAATGCCTATTAGATCCTTCTAGTAGTTTTAAATACTTCAAAACCAGTAAGAAATATATCTGCTTGACAAATCAGACAAAAGTGCTAATGAATCGAACCGAAAATCATAATGGCCAGATATCGAATTGAATCGAATCACGCCAGTTCTAGCTTCTACAAGTTACTACTGGAAAACGCACCAAAATAGTGCTTTGAATCTAAAATGATTGACAGTTGCGAACCCTTTCCTTTTAGTAATGCTTTATAATCCTCCCGTGTCAAACTCCCAAATCACACACTCCCTGAATGCTTGTGCAAAACAGGAAAGTGTCAGAAATTACCGGCAACATGATTGACAGGACACTCTGCCCTGATGACTTGGATCTTAGTTGCCGACATCATTTATTTTTTGTGTCATCTCGTTAGAGAATGTGACACGGCAGTGACCAGAGTTTGAGGAGAATTTCGCAAAATATTACGAAACAGGTTCTGGTTTCCAGTCGGTGACCCCACATTTAAAGGTCATCCTTTGAGCCTGGTATAGATGTCTGAGCCCGAAAACAACACTCCGCTCCTCGTCTGCTCGCTCAGCACATCCACCGCTCTCACCTCCCTGAAAAAAAAAATTAATTGAATTCCTGATTTCCTGTTTTACGACTCGTTCCATGGCAGGTTTTATTTGCCTAGTAAAAGAAGAACCCCGCTCGTGAGCTGGAGGCAGACGTATGAACGGGTCAGAGACACTGCTTTTTCCGACCATTTATGGGTGGGACGTTAGCACAAATGCTAGCGCTAATCACCTCCTCAAGGTTGTTGTGCTTGGCTAGGTCATCAGCACAGCAGCGTTGGACTGGATAAAGCTTTAAAAAAAAAAAAAGACATTTGGTTGAGTCTGTTCTGATGACTGTGTGCAGTTTCTGGGTTTATGAATATCGAATTAGTCTTTAAAAAAAAAAGATTTGGGAGATTGGAGATGGTGGATAGATTTTTGTGTGTGTGTTTTGGCAGATGTTGTAAAAGAAAGTGTATGCGGGCCTTGACATGGATCAGGGTATGCTGGGGAAAAAAAGCTCATCTTTCTGCGTGACCAGCTCACCCACAGCTCTGGCTTCAAGACCTTGGGCTCTCTGGCTCTTCCTACTTCCCTCTCTAAATCTCTTTTTCTGTATAGCCTTTATTCTCTCTCTCTCTCTCTCTCTGTCTCTCTCTCGCTAAATGGTTATGATATCAATATTGATATTTTCAACAACCAGTGAACTTGTTTCCTTCTTGCATCTTAAACTTATACAAACGTATGTACATGCAGAGAAGTGCATGCAGAACTATCCTCCATTTAATCTTCTGCTTAAAGATGTCCCATATTTATTTGATGATGTAGAGATTGTAAATATTTGTTTTTTTATTTTTTTACATATATTTATATTATATCTAACAAAGTCCTTTATGAGCAATGCAGTTTAGTTTTATCTTTATATAAAAGCAAAAACTAATAACCTTCCCAGTGTGCACAGACTGACCAGAGACCTTATTGGAGGTCCTTGCGGCAGTTTACCGAAATATTAAATTGAAAAGGAGCTAAAAGGGCAGAAAAAAAAAAACATTTAACCTCTGAGATCTGTTATGTGAAACCAGACATGATGCAGTTTGGACACTACAAGCGCCATATTACAATTGGCGCCAAGCCGAATCTCACGGTAATATAGATCCGTGACATGAGGTACACACGCTGGAAGCTGTTATGTCCGTCCCAGTCCCTGGTTGGAATTCTATACCCTGTTAGAAAGTTAAGGGATCATGGACGTGGTGGGACGAGATGTTAATCAGCATAAATGTTACAAATAAAGGATAGAACGTTGTGTTTGGGTCGTTCATTTAGCATCATCTCAAAAGTCATTCTAGTTTTCAAAAACAACATTGTCTATACATTGGATATCATTGCAACATGATTACAACTATATTTCAACGGTCACCCCATGTCAGGGTTCCTGCTAGACTTAAAATGTACATTGTTTTCTTTGATAAGTGTCTTAGCATGATATTAATTCCATATTTAATATTTTATCAAAAGTTTATCAAAAGATTCTGAACGTGAAAACAATCAGAATAAAACGGTCCATGTTTTCTTATTCTATTTGTACATTTTAGTTCGATGCTCATGTCTGACTGTCATATAACCTCCATAGATGTCCATGGATTATCGGTTATTATATGGTTAATTACTTGACCAGTGTGGCCTGACTTAAGTGCTTTCACACCTAAATTAAAGTAAACTGTGTCTGTTTTGTTTCGCATTCGGTTTAACAGAATTGGCTGATTGGCTGAAAACTGGATGAGAATTGGATGTGTTGCTGAAAAAGTTTCTTTCATCAATTGATCATAAATGGATGAAGGTAAAGAAAGCTTTAGTGCGTTATCATAAAAATAACCCAAGCATTAAATGAATATGGAATTTAAACTGTTTTGTGTATGATGTCCATGGTGGCACAGTGGCTTGGTGGTTAGCACTGTCGTCTTGCTCCTCAAGGTCCTGTGTTTGAATCCCGCGTCAGATCTACTGTATGTGCCTGGAGTTTGCATGTTCTCCCCATGCTTGGTGGGTTCCCTCCAGGTTCTCCGGTTTCCTCCCACAGTCCAAAGACATGCAGCTTAGACTAGTTGGCGTTCCCAAATTGCCTGTCTGTGCATGTGAATGTTGACCGATGGTCCTATCATGATCGTACAAAATGGGAATAAATACTGTACCATTTGCCTCCTGGTTCCTTGGGTGCTTGTGTATCATGTCCAGCATTGATAAGTCTTAATTTCTAGAAGCCATGCCTTCCATGCAGCACTACTGCTCTGTCCTTTGGTTCAGCTCACAACCAGTGAACCCAGTGGAAAAAGACAACAGGGTTAGATTTAAATGGGCTAATGAATCTTTCTATGAAAGCTCTCACATACACAGCCTGGCCAAAAACAAGTCACTGTTTAAGAACGGTCAACATATTAAGCTGCATCAAGCAAAGAAAACAACTAAGGAGATTTTAAATGGGGTTAATGGGTTTTATATCTACTGTAATACCTTATAATATCTTCTATCTAATATCTAAGGAGATTGTGGACGAAATGTGGTCTGGAAAACATAATGATTGGTGATCACATGAGAACTGGCCACAACATTGTGTGATCTCATCAAAGCAAACGGTAAATGAATTCTTGTGTGTGTGACTTTCATGACCAGCCAGTGTATTATCCAATTAATAGATGTTGCCATTGGACTATTTTTAGCCTGGCATTTTCCCTGGCCAAATTCGAGACATCTGTCATTGGCAAAGATGTCTTTTTCCACATCATTAAGAAAAAGAAGGAAAAAAAAGTACTCACTGAGACATGGTGATTATTGAATATGATACAATCTATGACATGAACTGGACAGTATCATTATGTACTGAAGAAGTCAAAGATTGCGAATGTAATCAGAGTCACGTTTGAACAGTTATTAGTCTTCCATTTAATAGATTTAGTCGACAGATTGTCCACTTTAATGGGAATTGGTTTGGTCTCAGTTCATTTCCATTTCGAACGGCTTTAATCAGTTTACTCTCTTCTGATTTATGGGTATATATGTTTTTTTTTTTTTTTGTCATTCAGAACAAGCTATCAATCTGATTATAACCAGACTATTAGGCTTCATGCAAATAATCTGACAAACTGTTTTGATATTTCTTTTCTCCACTTTCTCCTTCCTCTCCATCACTCTCTCTCTCTCTCTCTTATGTCTTCATCTGAGCGCTCTGTGCACTCACTCAGTCTTCCGTCTCTCTCGGCTCTCCTGCTGGCAGCGAAATGGCCACAGCAAGCGAGCACACTAACCCTGTGCCCTCGCCAACAAAACCAGCATGCCATGACAGCCCATAAACAAGCGTTGTCTCTCTCTTTCTCTCTCTCACACACACACATGCTCATGCACATGCACATGCCAGGCTGTAAACAAGGAACATAAATCACTTTGTAACAATATGCAAGTCTTCCTTGGTCTGTGGTTAGCGTAGGAAACCGAGCATTGTTAATGTTGAAGACTGAGCCATGTCTCCAGTGCCACCTCTCACGCCCTCGCGGCGCGGCCCAACATCTGCTGTCGTGGGATGCCAAATCCTGCACAAGTCACCCGCGGGCAGCTCCCTGATATGGCACACAAGGCATTCTCTCGATACTATGGAAATAAAAGGGGAAAAAAAGTGCTTTCCAAACCTCTTGTGTAATGCTGCTGATGTGTAGATGCTGTATATGGGTTTATAGATTTCAGGTCGTGAAATATCGTGACACTTACAGGCACTGAGGGAGGGTTATAATTTCCTGACGTCACACTGGTAACTGGAAGGGAAATTATGTATGCAAAGTATGCATGTGGTGAAATATGAGGTGGAGAGATCAATAAGTGTATACTGTACAAAATAGGCGAAGAGCAGCATGACCTTCTTCACACACTGAGTTGACAGGTGATATATATATATATTTATTAATATAGTACTAATGATAAAAAGGAGAATGAAGAAAGGAGAGGCAGAGAGAGAGAGAGCGAGAGAGAGAGAGAGATCATGAAGATGGTCTGAAGACGCACAGACTTAAAGGTGC
This sequence comes from Clarias platycephalus, assembly GCA_030068275.1. Lineage (NCBI taxonomy): Eukaryota > Metazoa > Chordata > Actinopteri > Siluriformes > Clariidae > Clarias > Clarias platycephalus. Next base: position 8,543,888 of record JAQQZT010000015.1, on the reverse strand, counting down.
AGTCAGCGAATTTGGCGGAAGATAGCTGAAGATAGCTGTTTTAAAAACCCAAACAAGTACAGCGTTTCCACCGAAGATGGGTATGTTTATATGCAAGAATTTCTGCCCGCAGAATAAATCCATCACAATTGCAGATTCCACATGAACAGTTTATATTAATACTAAACAGGGTTACTTGTAGACGGTCTCCTTTCATACACACCCCGCATTACCGTTAATCCAATACAAATTTTTCCGAATGCATTCAAGTAGCCAGGTTTTGTCACAACATTACCATTATCCATCAGCATCCTGTAATGCCTTTACTGTATACCTGAATGCTTTACTTTCCAACTGAGCTATCAATTCGTGCATTACCGGATTTTTAGGCTGCATGTACTGTAAAAGTAGATTATGTTAAAACACATCCCAAGAGAAGGAACTTGCGCATTGTATCGCAAATAAACGTGATTGAAAGGGAAGAAGAGGAATTCCCTAATCCTGATTGGGTGGATGATGTCGGGTCACATCATTTCCTTTTTTTATATATATTTTTTTATTCATACTGTAGGTACGCTCCAAGCTGATATTTTATTATCTGATGCTACAATGCGGAGAGAACTTCACCAAATATTACGAAAAAGATCATCTGACTTTAAAATCGCTAACCTCACCTTTAAATGCTGGTGGAATTTGTTAGGCCGGGATATTTTGCACTTTACAGAAGTTACATTCAGTTCCTGATTCTGCAAATAACAAGAAATCGAAGACAAGGGAAACATTTTTTTTCTTTTTTTTTTTTTCTTTTATTCATAACTTTTGGAGGAGGATGGAATTCAAAATGTTGTCATTTTCAGACAATGTATATTCCTCTCCGTTCCTCTCTCTTTTTTTTTTTCACATCGGTAGCAGAGACATGGAGTAGGTCCCTCCAAATAGTACCCCTGTCTTTCTGTCCAGAGCTCTTTGGCTCACTGGCTTCCTGTCTAAGAAATGATGATGTTGGTTTCCCTCCGTCGCCCCGGCGTTGTGTTCGCCGCTTTGCATTTGCATAGGAGCTGCTGCTGGATGAGGATATATGGGGCAGCTTTAAGGAAATTGTGCGGCAGCCGCTGAACGGCGGGCGGAGAATAGTAAGTGTCAGTGATGGACGGCAGGATATAAATAGCCCCAGTGATGGCAGGATAATGCATGGCGCTTTTTCCGCTTGCCACCGTTCTCGACTGGCAGCAAGACGGAGGGAAAAGCGGGCCGCGTTTTTTTTTTTCCAGGTCACTCACAGACTCCTAGAGGTGCAGGAAGAACGGTTGATTGATTATTATCATTATTATGATCATGCTTAGCAGGCGCATAAATCAATGTGATGTCAGTCTCAACTGAGTGTCGGAGTGATGAGGAAATCAGGAGTAAGGAGGATCCGTCAGCTTTTGCTATCTTTTTTCTTAGCACATGCACCCTGTTCCTGGATGTGTCAATCTTGAAGAACAGCGTGATGCCGTGTTGTTTTTATCACCAGAATGAAGTGGCTGTGAGAAGCGCAGTCAGCGTACGGGTTTACTGGAAAATATTTTGACTGGAATCGATCTAGTCCTCCAGAACGCCCCGTGCTGTTAACACCCTCCCTCTAACCCTCGCTCGCATACTTATTCATGCGGGATTGCCTCATAACCATTTACATTCGCATGTTAATGGCTTACTGTAAGTCTCCGGGGACGAGGGGTATCTAAGGGGAGGTATCGGCTTTCCGTCCACGTCTCGTCAGCCGCTCCTGCTATCGTTCTCTTACATTCATTCATTACCTTATTCTCTTTTTTTTTTTTTTTTTTTTACATCTCGCGCTGATGACAGCGCCATAACAGAAGCAGTGAGCGCTTCTCGTCACGTGTGGGATGCGCGGCAGGCACGTCTGCCGGTTACCGCATCTCTGTGTGTGACTTTTATGAATACGCCGACCCAGCCGAGGCCTCGGGCGGATTTGTCTTTATAAAAGAGCTTTGACACATCTGCCACTAGCCCACTTCATTTATTCCACTTGCGTAGATTAAGGCTGGCATTACAAGTAAGGTCACATCATGCATCCTGGTTACCCTGACACGGGCGCGATGCCACGCATGGCCGGTCAGACGGGCGAGCCGAGGCAGCCATGGCAGGGGGAAATTTTCATCAGTGCCGGTTTGAGCCACTTCCTCCTTCCTTTTCTCCCTCACTCTCTTTTTTTCCCCCCTCCAGATCTCCTGATGTGCAGCTTTTTTTGCGTGACTTGCTTTGATGAGGAATTTCTTCTCCTCCAGCTCTGGTGTTCATGTTTGTCCATGTGTTTCCCTGGCTAATCCAGAAGCGCTCGCAGAGCCTGTGGATTTCGTTCAGCCCCGCGGCCTTGCTGGCGAGATGCGCGCTCATTAGTAGGGAAGCTGAGGACTCGACCGTCCTCGCCGTGTTTGATGTGTGTGAGGCAGAGAGTGTGTGAGCCTGGTAAGTCTTTGAAGGCCCATCAGCTCAGACCCTCTGCTACAATGAGCAACCGAATAAACAGAGGAGAGCAAGATCAATCGTGACCTACTAGATCATCACACTGCACGACAGCGGTAGGGCTGTGTTTGTGTTTGTATTTGTTAGACGTGGACATGTTCACGGTTATCTAACTACTACCGCTACGTCTTCTTCCTCCTGCCTTTTTTTTTCTCGTTTTTTTATCCTCAGCAGACTCATAATTCTTTCTCTTCGGGTTCCACACAATCTCCGTTCTGTCCATCACTCCAGTCTGGGTGGCTACGGACCTTTTCCTGCCCTTCTATTCCCACCAGCTCAGGCTGGTTGCTGTCTGCTGCTATCTCGTCGAACGCCCAAGATAAGACTAAGCTCTTTGACTAACCTCTACCTATTGAGTTTTGCAACTAATGCTCTTTTTCTTTTGGACTTAATTTCACCATCAAAAGTAATTGCGACAACGAAATTGTACTTTTGTTCATTTCTCAGACGTTCTGGTCAGAGGGCATGAGCAGCCCGTCTCAGGTCACTGATCCTTGCATTTTTTTTTTCTCAGTCCTCCAATGGTTAAATCTTAATAGCTTTATGACCATTTCTGAGAAAAATCATACAATTTAGCCCGAAAGACGGAAGCAAATTATATGTCTCTTTTCGACTCGACCTTTTAACAGAAAATATCTGTTATTACTAAGATTTATGGTCCTGGATTTTTCATTATGTTTAGTGGTGAATTGGCCCTTTTGTACTTAAAGCTATATAATCATAGAGAAAATTCAACCACGTCCAACATGACAGGTCACACGGTACGTGTGTTATGTGTTATTGTCTTGTTTAGAGGGGGAAAAAATCTTTTACAGTAATTTTATGAATAAAAAAATCCATAATCATGTGTGTCGAAATGCTGTGAAAATTGTGAAAGTATGTCCTTACAAAAAAAAACAATACATGCAGCAAATCAAGTGAGTAGCTTCAGTCCAAAATATTATCCACGAAAAAAAAAAGAAAAAGAAAAAAAAGGCCAAGGTCAAGGCAGGGTAGAATAGCAGTAATAAATCAAGGTCAGAGCAACAAATCCAAAATATAGCTCAAGGGTCAAAAGACATAAAAGTGCATGGCAGGACTTCGCAATGAGACAATGTTGATGAGCTGTCCATTGTACTGTAGCGGAAAGGTAAAAGGTTCGGCGTGGTGGTTAGCACAAGACACAATGCTTACAATCCAAGAACAGATTTACCAAAACGCTTACGATTTTCCGGTCCATAAAATGATAATTTTGATCACGCAATTACGCGTAATTACTTTTGACAAGCAATTAACTCCATATATTTTCTCCACTTTAGTTATTGCATTCATTCTACTTAATGATCCAGTGTAGTGTAATTTGTTGAGGTGTTTGTTTCTCAGTAGGTTCAGTCACAGATTGTCAGCTTTTCTATCCGGTGATGTGTGCAAAGATGCTTAAAAGATGCTCTGACTAAAAAATAAAAAATAAAAAAAAAGTGGTGACGTTAATGTGATATCAGCATTTTATTCAGCGTAAAGGATGTGTAATTAAAACAACAACAACAACAACTATGATAGTCACCGACAAGAAAGGACTAAAAAGTAAAAATAAAATAATAATGACTAATCAAGTAGCCGTTAAAGTCCAACTTAGGTCTTTAGGCTAAGATCCGGTCCTGGATGTCGTGTTCGCTCAGTGCTGACTATAATAAAGCAATATTATTAGCTATTAAATAATAATAACCTGTGTGTTTAGTGTTGCTTTTATTCTTTATAGATATTTATATGTTCAGCTTTAATGGCGTCTCAGCCGCGCGCTTTCTGACTCGGTAACGCCTTCCGTCTTCATCCTGACGTTTTATTCCCCAATAAAAACGAGTTAGGAGTTGACTAGTTGAGTCAGCATCATTTTTCTCCGTGCTGCTACGAAGCAGACGGTTCACAGGTCCAGACACAGAACGAGGTGAACACGACGGTTATTTTTGTGTTAGCCTCATTCCTGAACCCGTTTAGCGCTGTAAACTCGGCACAGATCTCAGGGTTTTTACTTTTTCCTCTCTCTCTCTCTCTCTCTCCGTCTCTCTCTCTTTCGGAAATCTATTCCAGGAGGCTATTATTGTACTTAACGCTCTTAATGTACTCTTTAACACTTCAGGCTAATTTTTAGTCCTTCTTGATTTAAGTCGTATAATTTCCCAGCATTCATTCAGGTCAGGAGTGGCAATAATGAAATGAGTAAGACAGTGGTGTGATAAGATGAGCGGGAGAGTGTGTTCTCGAGGAATCGTTTTAATGAGTGTGCTGCCGGCATGTAATTCAGTGGGTGGATAATTATAAACACAAAGGAAAAGATCCCTCTCTCTTTCTCTCGCTGTCTCAGATCACCTCGGCCCAGGCAGCCGTGTCCTGTCGGTGATTTATCCTGTAAATAGAAAACCGCGCACACCCTCTCCATGCTCCGCGGCCCAGATGAGCCAGATATAGAGGCGCTTAACCCCGGCCGGCTGCTTCCCTCCGACATGAAAACGCAGCAGCGAGTAAACAAGAGTTAGCAAGCCGCCACGCGAAATGAATATTGTATACAGGTATTCCTGCTAAGTGTGTTGTTTATGTCAGGGATGGCCTTTATAGTGTTAGCTAGGCCTCTTAGCGCAGTTAAGTTTCCCATCATCCCACGCTGACCATCAATCCTTAATCCCTCTTTCTCGCGTTCTCTACTTATTCTTCAGCGCTCAGCTCGTGCTGCCTGCCTGCCTGTCTTTCTCCTCTCTCTCTCTCTCTCTCTCTCTCTCTCTCTTCCTTCTGCGCTCACCTTCCCTCCTTCCAGATGGCGCATTTCACAACCTGCTAGGCACGATCAATCAAGCCCAGATGCAGACTGGGCTATTAAGGTCAGTAATGATCGTCCTTTGAGCGTTATGAGCCCGGCTCCCGTTGTAAAGCAATGCATCAAACTGCTTCCGCCGCCCGCTTTCGCCCGCCCCCTTAACAAGCCGGCTTAAAATATCGGCCCGAGGATAGGAAATGAAAAGGGTACAACCTTATCTCTCCGAAGACAGGCCGTTGTAGCCCCGAGGTGTAATAAAACTACAGGACCCGACTGTCGCCGGGAGTCATCTTTTTTATAAGCAATATCTTTCAAAGTTCAGCTAAGCGGTGGGCACCGGGCGCCGGATTGGACTGTAATGCATCATGGGGTGTCTGACTACCTTCTGCCAGGGTCCTCTCTGGTCCGATTCTCCTCCTCCTCCTCTTCCTCGTCCTCCTCCCCCTCTACCAGGGGACTTCTATCTATTACAACTATAGCCAACACAGTCCTCCGCTGGTCTCATGGGTTCTCGCTAAAACAATAGCAGGTCCTCGGGGGATGTCATGTGGGTGTGAATGTGTGAGTGTGGGTGATTGCAATATCGCTCTTTTGTGCGCTCAAACCTGACATCGCATCTGTGTGAGCTTGGCTCAGTCCGTGTACATTTGGCTCACTGACTTGGAGCACTTTGCATATGCATGTGAATGAGCATATGTGCACGTCTGTGTTTGTTTCTCCGAGTTTGACATAGATGCACTCAAGCGGCCCACGCCTTTAAAGCCAGAAGGCCCTTGTCTCACTCTCACACTCTCTCAGGTCCGGCATCGGCCCTTAATTTATGGTCCATTCTGCAAAAAGCCTCTTAGGCGTGCTGCAGTTGGAGTATAAATCTCTCTCTCTCCCCCTCCTGCTCTTGTCCATCACCTTTTTTTTCTCTTTCTGATGTTTATGTGTGGATATAAACAGCCATTATAATGCCACCGTCATCAGCCATAAGAGCACAAAAAGGCAGCGAGTGCATATGTGTGTGTGTGTGTGTGTGTGTGTGTGTGCACCGCTCTTAATGAACAGACTAATTAATTAATTAGGGTTTTGAAAGCCAGGCCCACTTCTGCATAAATAAAGTACAGCTCTGTCCTGGTGTGATGGTGCTGTTTATCTTCTGTCTGGAGGCCAGCTGGTGTGTACCTCACACCTCCGTCACTGCCATCAGGCCTGCTAATGTTTACTCACCATCTATTGGCTATTGCTCACAGCTCTATATGTTATGCAACGGCTTCCATATGCCTCTGCCCCGATCTGATCTCTCTATACACACACACACCGCACTGGAAGTCGTAAAATCAGTCAGAACGTATACGATATAGACATATTATTTATGAGAAGTGTGTTTACAGAGTGTAACGGGTAAAATATAGCGGTATGCTGTTAGTCAGAAATAATCAACACAAGTCTGGTGTTATATTTTGTTGCCATGAGACAGTTTTTCTATAACAACACTAAGGAGCAAGTATTGTTATGTTTTTCTAATCCACTACAGTTTGCCAGTGCTAATGATTTCTTCTTACATTACAAAAAACAAGACATTTTTAAAATCTATTTTATGTACAGTACAGTATGTGAACTGTGGTTTGAAATACAGCTGCTATAACTGCTTTAATTTTTAAAAAATTATAAACTGACCAATCAGATTCAGGAATTTAACAGCGCTGTGCTAGATTTGTCAATACAGTACTGTAGGTATTTCTATTGAGCAAATGGCACCATGTTGGCTTAGTGGTCAACGCCGTCACCTCGCACCTCCAGGGACCAGGTTCGAATCCTGCCATGGGGTCTGTGTGGGCGGAGTTTGCATATTTTTCCCGTGCTTGGTACGACGGGTTTCCTTCCACAGTCCAAAAACATGCAGGCTAGGCTAACTGGCGTCCCCAAATTGCTCATAGTATGTGAATGTTGACTGGCGGTCCTACCACGGGTGTAAAAATGTATAGTGTCAGTGGTCACCATTGGTCACCATTGGTCTCCACAGCTACTAGTTGGACTACAGAGGTTACAAGATGAATGGATTGAGCAAATATGTGACTCATCACCTTAAAACGGGTATGACGTCTCATTGCGGGTGTATACTGTACTGTATTTCCAGTTTATTAAGTCTACCACAGCCTCCTTTTGAAACCAGGATTTCCCTGCTGTCTTTAAAAATAACTTCACCATCAGCACAGTTTTACATTGAAAAAAAATGCGTGTTTTTCTGTCATGACTGGAGTAACGAGCTTGAATAGTGTTCATTAACCCTTAAAACCCAAGCAGCATGGATCTGTTGGTGTCTTCACCAATCTCGAGGAGACTTCGCATCTGGCTTTGTCAAAATTATCATTACTTTCGAAACATGTACATTTTATCCCTACTGGAAGATGGGGATGATGTCACAAAAATGTTGAGCTCAGCAAATGCGTGTATTATTTTTAGTCATAGAAACGACCTAAAAACCACCATAAAACCATGTGATCATATGTACCTGTGCTATTTCTTTGCCTGTGTGACCCATTTTTTTTGTTTGTTGTTTTTTTGTGCTCAGTCAGGTTTGTGTAGTATAATTGAATAAACATTGAATAAAATTCAATTTCTTATATTGACTAGGTTGTGAGTTATATAAAATATTTAACATTTATTTATTTATTAAAACATCGTAACGCTAAGATGCGGTGGATTTTATGGGCTACATTGCTTTAAAACAATGATTATCATTAAAACGTTAATTCTGTTTTGCCCGATAAAGTATCTATCAACCGATTTTAGCTGAAATTGAACATTTTCTACATTTCACCTGCTGGACTCGACTAGTCATAGGACAAAACTAACCTGTGTGACTTAACACCTGACTTGGTACTGTATGACGGGTCACATATACTGTAGTCTTGCAATTGTATTAAAAAAAAAAACTATTAAATTATCAATTATTATTAAAACCACACAACATTTAATTCCACTCCATTTAACAACCACACACACACTATATTATGTGTTGATTCACCACAGACACTGAAGTCCATTCCAAGTTGTAAAACTCCAAAAAGCAGCGGGGGTTGAATACAAGGCACTGTATAAGTACAAGTGCAGCATGTATGTGCACTGAGGTACTGTATATTAGAGTTGGCTATGGGGGTGGGTGTGCATTATTGAGTACACACACATATACAAAGCACATGGCCTCAGGCAGAAGCACAGACAGCTCTTCATGGAGGTGGTGTGTGTTGTGAGGACTGGGGAGGAAGATAAAGTCCAGGCTGAGGGGACGTAGTTCCAAAATGCATCGCGGGTGTATGTATTCCACCAGATGGAAAGGATCTGGATGATGCTGCCGGCTGGACTTGTTTTCAATCTAAATATGAAACTCGCCAGTTGATACCTGGTTACACAATATGCTGGTAGTGTTCCTGCAAGCCAGGTTTATAAATCATCCGTCTGGCTGTCAGAGACGAAGCGTGAGCTGGACGGTGCCGGGATGATTTACAGCAACACTCTTTCTGTCGGCAAACCTGGTTAACATGTGTGAGTCATATCAAAATTCTCAGAGATCGAATGCAATCTGAAAATAACAACTATTCAAGTAATATCCGATCAGCGGTACAGCGATAAACACATGTATACACAAGAGGTATTTACAGTATGTATAGGAACATACTGACACATTATCTTATAGAAAACGCACACGCAAATACACAACCTACACGGTTCTCCCTGTGCATTACAACATTCATTCCCCACTCATGCTGGAACTCTCTGTACTTTCTGAGGAATAAAAGCTGGTATGTTGTTTGGAGCGCACTTGGCTCTTCTCTGAACCCCTTCTGATTTCTGACCTTGGAGGAACATTTGCCCATTATTCTGCCTACGCAGATATGAAAATAGACTTCATTTCACAAGCTGCACCTGACATAGGGACAGGACAATGTGTGTGTGTGTGTGTGTGTGTGTGTGTGTGTGTGTGTGTGTGTGTGTGTGTGTGTGTGTCAGCTAAA
>JAQQZT010000015.1:8471948-8529291 GCA_030068275.1 Clarias platycephalus | reverse complement strand
CCCCCCCCCCCCCCCCCCGCCCCCCCCCCCCCCCCCCCCCCCCCCCGGGCAGCATACTCAATTGCAGAAATGTTCCCACACAATCGATAGCTGATTCAGCAAGCGTTGTGCAATAGACATTGAAGGATTCTTTCCGAACCATGACTCAATTCGAGTATAGTGAGATGATAGTCTTGTAGCTTTATGTACAGTATATACATCTACTGTATACCTTCAGCAATCATGTCCTCAGCATCATAAAAGTAGGAACAGGAAGTAATGTGAAAATTACTCAACATGCAGCCCCAAACATACCTGATGTGGGTTGCGCCATGCTTCGTGTTGAAGCGTACCCCAAATAAACAATCGGAACAAACTCCTCGCTCCAGCATTGTTTTGTTGTTGTTACAGTTTGTGAATTCAAATTCCTGAACTAGAAATGACCCAAACACATCAATGTGCTCATTTAGGACGGATTTCACCAACCAGTTTTTATCCACTGATGAAGCACTTATTTGTCTCCTGTCCTTTTGTTCTTTCCCCATTCTTTTTTATTTCCTTAAGAGCAGAGCCAGTGAAAACAACCTGGAGTAAATTATTCAAAAGGGCATTAAAATGAACACAGAGGCTGGAAGAGCAATTTGCATAGCCTGTTGAGAGAGAGAGAGCGAGAGAGAGAGAGAGAGGGCCGGGGTATGCATTGTTTAGTCCAAGCTGTCTGCTTACTGGGCATTGTTGCTAATGTGTCCTCACTTCAAAGCTCTTCTTGTTACTGGCTATTTAAATTGCAAATCTTACATTTGGCAAACTATAATATCTCATCTTCCTCCAGCAATTACCCTCCTCCTACCATCAGATAAAGAAATGCTAGCTCCTAATAAGCATCCACTATGGGGGGCTAATGGCTTCCCCGAGCTCTTTTAATTCCATTCATACTTTTACATAAGAAATTAATAATTAATTGGCAGTAAACAAGCATTTAAGATGCTTACCACACCGTGGTCAGCTAATTGGCTCATTAAATGTAACATTAGGTGGGAGAGGGGCTGTCGACAGGCCCTGCAGGACCCACTCAGTGCGCTGCGTACAGGGAGCATTGATCATCCCAAAGCACTGCCAACCTGATTAAAGACCAATAAAGCCCCTCTGCTGCTTGGCGTCTCTCAGAAGTGCGCCCCAGCCACCTCCAAACCTGATTTGGAGCGCCGACGACCAGGCTGGCGTAGCCTTAATAAGCGTTGAATGGAGGAAGTTGCCCTTTTTACGAGCTTTATGTTGCGGTGTTAAATGGCAAATATACTTCACTGCTCGCAGTTAGACTGGGCAGGGTTTAAGCGCTAGAACTATTGATGAATTGCAGGTAAGTGGGAACCAGATTTTGTGACAGATTACCAACCAGGTCTATTGGGAATGTGCTAGGGACCCTGGATGCTGGTGGGCCCTTGATATGCATGGACTTATAGTTAAATGAAAGGTTAGACTGACCATTACTCTAAGCCACACATCAACCATACCTACAGTATCAACATCAGTAAGTTATTAAAACCAAAGACACTGTTGGGTGTTTGGTTGCGAGGTTCTTTGGTTGTTTGGTTGGTTGTTTGGTTGTGTGGTTGGTAGTTGTATTGTTATTTGGCTAGTAATTTGGTAAGCTGGTTGGTTGGTTGGTTGGTTGGTTGGTTGGTTGGTTTAAGGCTAATTTGCTTATACAGTATGGTTAACTGTTGGTTACTTGATTGGTTGGATGGTTGGTGGTTTGGTTGGTCGCTCGGTTAGCTGAGAAGATGTTTGATTGTGTGGTTGGTTGGTGGTTTCATTGGTTTATATTTAGTTTAATGTTTTACTTTGAATATTATATGGCAGGGTGGAAAGGGGGTCGTTAAACAGGTTCCTGGTTTCCATGGTTTTTCTCTAGGTTTTTCTGTTCTTTCCCCGCTGTCCAGAAAGATGCAGGTAGTCAGCCTGGCGAGAGCAACCTAAATTTGTTCCTGGACATTTAAAAATAAACAGTAACTATGTAATGTGAATGTGTACAGTATCTACTGTATGTGAATTGAATTGTCTGCCTGCCAATGGTCAATCGGCCACTTGCACCACCATCATACGTTGATGCGTACTCTAGCACACTACTGGAACGAAGTGGATACAAAGTAAAATAAGATGTTTGTATGAGCTTTTAGTATGCTAATTATGCCCAACCTCCTTCCTATGGCACTGAGAGCATGTGACATTATTCTAATTTTCTTCTAAACAACCATCATGTCAGACACAGAGCCAAGCTTTTTATAGAATCTGCCAAGAAAATTTGTTTGGGTTTTCGACATCTTGTTTGTTTTGATGTCTTGTCTTGTGACCATTGCATTTGCATACTCATTAATATGCATTAGGTTTTGCCAAAGATGGGCAGGTACACAGGATCAGCCTTGTCTGTGTTCAATTATTTTAATGTTTATACAACACATTGTATTCTCTATAGTGATTTTATTTACATTTTTCTCTTCATTTTAACATACATTCGTACACATGTAATAGACATTTTGAGAACCATGTATGGTGCTCACACGGATGTTATAACATCAAAACCCCATTTTCTCAGTAATAAAAAAAAAATGAATCAGATTTTTATAGATAGATAGAGTACTTTATTAGTCCTAAAGGGGCATTGGGGGAAAAAAAACATGCCATTGGGAAAGCAAATATTAAGACAGATATTAAGACTGGGATAAATCTTGAAAAGAGGGTACCGTGAAAGAATTATTGATAAATTCTAAAAAAAATAATAAAAAAAACTGGCACCTGATGCTGAATACTGATACAGTCAAGGTGATAAGTGAAAAATATTTAGTTCTATTGCGGATAATTATTTGTCACCTGAACGTGCATACTGTAGTTTAAACAGCATTATAATCCTGTTACACTGTTCTGCACCTCTTGTACTTAACACCCAGGGCGTGTCTCATCTGCACTTGCAAATCTACTTTGATGACACAATGGTCCAATATTATGTCTGACTATACAAGTCAAATCTTTCAGCTGCATAAACTCCTCGATCCTACATAACCCGTCTGTTAATTTTACTGTAGTTACTGAAAAGTAATTACCTACAGTAGTAGTGACTGAAGAGTCCGCTTAAAGATGATTGACTGTATAACGACAGAATGGGTTAAACAGTCTTACTGTAGTCTGTTAAGACTTTATAGACCACTCTGATAGAAATGATTCACTATAAGGTGGTGGAAACTGTAAACCAGCAAATATGTACAGTATATACCAGAACAATTTGTGATGATAAGCAGAATTTTGAGCTAAATGCAGAAACTTATTTAAAAAGCACACAAGCAGCAATACAGTACTTTCTGAGGAAATTCATTCAGTGCCAGTACAGTAATACCATCCTAAGCTTCTCCAAAGCTTCTATAATTATTTTATAGAAAATGCTCAGTGTCTGGGTTTCTTCTTCTTTTGCTGGTTTGCATTTCTTAGTGTTAAAAATAGGAACCGCCTCCAAACCTCAGAAAAATTAAGTTTCAGGATTACTGGAGTGTCTAATGTGTTAAAGCTTTGCCTGTTTAAAAAAAAAAAAAAAATGTAATCTCCCATTTCTACCCCAGTCGGTCACCTGACAGTTCCAACACACTGCACACAGTTACCAGTCAGGGCTGAGTAAAAACATGCTTGGGCCCAGACAGGTGAAGCCAGACACTCACATCTTTTGGAATGCGTCTCATCTCATGCTGCTTAAGAAGGCAGTGTAACACACTCTGAGGAAAGCGCTATCTGATATCCACAAATGGCTAGTGGTGCTATGATTGATAAGGGAGAGAGTAGATCATCCCTCACATCCCTGGTCTGAAGCTTGCCTGTAGTATCGTCAGGATTCATACTCTTGATTTTCCAACGTCAGCTTGAATGCTTTGCTGTTCTGCAAATTGGGAACACTTCCACCGTTATTTTGACTGTCTGTTGGACTCGCTGGTTGGTTTCCCCCACTTTTAATGGCTTTTCTATGGTTATAATAATCAATATAAGAGGATGATGGATCGCTTCTGTTTCCTTACATCCACAGTCTTCATGCAACCACCTGCTTACTTCCAGTTGTACTGTACGTTTGTTCATATAATTAAAACGTAGGGGCACATTGGTTATACATCCAATGACAAAATTACATTATCCTTTTATGTTTTACTTTTATCCTTCTCATATGAGTATTTTTGGTACCAGATTGCTTCCTCCACCCTGACATCATCTGCTATTTTCTAGTCCTGTCTTCATCTACTAATCACACATTTAAGCTTGTGTTGTTCCACCTATTAGCCGTAATCCCACCCCAAGCTCCATGCTGCCACAAGAACCCTCTCTTCAGCCATGCTGCGAGTGATTGGTTCAGTCCATTAGCTTTTGATTACCGGTTTCTTGTGTTTGCTGGTGCATGTAAACTAGACAACAATGGAGAGAAAGTTGAACGGCAGCACAGAGAAATCACAAGATAAGAAAAGCTTTTTCTGGCAGATGCACCAAGGTGTTGAAAAATAAATGAACTTTTGTGCAGCTGGGTGATGGGTGTGATGATGCAGAGAGTCAAGAAAGCAGGTACTCAGTGGTTTAGCCAAGCTACTGTACTGTAAATAAGCACATGGCAAGGGTTTAGGAACGTGATGGTCTGAGGATTGGTAAGTACAGCCTTATCAGCTTTTCAATTAGTTTATGTTATGTTGTGAAATCCTTTCACTTTTATTGTTTGGACTTAAAATATATAAAATGACTTAAATTGAAACGTTGGCTGTTGAATGCTGATGGAATGAATCGTGGTGCTAAGAAGTAAATTTGGAAATTCTTGATTCTTTTTTTAAATGGTTAAGCCCACGGGCTACTGATCAGGAGGTTTGGTGTTTATGCTCAGGCATTGCTTAGCATTACTTTAAGGCCCTTGTCATTGTACCCTACTTGTTTAAGTAAGAATATACACTGATCAGCCATGATATTAAAACCATTACCATTAAAACCACCTAGGTTTTGGCCTCCGAGTGGCGCAGTGGTAAAGCGCTCGCCCTATCATCCGGAAATCGCTGGTTCGGTTCCCGGGTGATGCTGTAACCTCTCACAGCCGGAGGTCTCGAGAGAGCTGATTGGCCAAGCTCTTTCAGCGGGGAGGGATGAGAGGTACTTAGTGCTCCCACATTAATGACGGCTCTACAGCCAATCAGGGGCGTCTGTGAGCTCACGCAAGCGGAAGGAGCAGATAGATACGCTGCCCCCAACGATGCGTGAGCGAGCAGTTCGAAAAGATGTGTCGGTGATGTCACATGGGTCGGAGGAAACACGTGATAGTCTGCGGCCCACCCGACTGAGTGGTAGTAGTAGCCTTAATATGGGAGCCCCCTAGTGACGGGGAGGAATTGGGCACGACTAAATTAGGGTGAAAAATCGGGGGGGAAAATACAAAAAAGGTAGAAAAAAAAAAAAAGCCACCTAGGTTTTGGGTTCTGTTGGTGCCACTAGGGTGTCTCTGGTCCCTCAGACGTTGGTGTCTGGCACCAAGACGTTGCCAGCGGATCGTTTGGGTGCTGTGGGTTGGAGGGGGTGGTTGGCCTCCATGGATCAGACTTGTTTATCTGGCTCATCTCATGTGTGTTGATTTGGTGAATTTGGAAATATGCCATGGTCCCTTTTCCTGCTGGGCCCCATGCATGTCAGGCTGTGGTATTCTGGTGCCTTTCTATCGTGGCCAGCATTGACATTTTTGACAGTTGTACTGCATAGGCCTTTCTACGGGATCAGACTTTGCTGGTCTGCTTGGGTGTGGGTGAGCCTTGGGTGCCCGTAGTCCTGGCAGGACAAGAGAGAGCAGTGGTGGCTTCGTGTGTTAAGGCTCTAAGTTTTTGCCAGGTTGCCGCTATTGGTCCCCCGAGCAAGGCCCTTAACCCTGTCTGCTCCAGTATAATGCCTGACCCCGTTCTCTAACCCCACTCTACTATCAAGATGGGATATGCGAAGAATATAAAACTTTTACTGCACCATAATGTATATGTGACGAATAAAGGCTGGACTAAACAGCTGGTGTATACAGTAGTTGGTGATCAGTGTTGTTCACTTGGTCATGATGTGGATTATTGGTGTAGTTAACAACCACATGTAATATGGTGTAGCTAGGTAACACTTTATTGTAATTTCTACATTACCATGTGTGCTTATGGTTATATTTTTTCTTATTTAAATTAATAGTAGTTGATGCACTAGTATATGTACTAGCGTGGTAATTTGGACAAATATAGAGATCACTTCAAAGTTTACTTTTGTTCATAGCCTGCTCCTGGGTCAGGAGGAAGCTCATGCTGTTACTGTACAGATCATAGCATTTTTATTTTTCCTTTTTAGTTCCAACCTCTGCTTCTATCTAGACCTTGCTGAATGCTGAGCTACTAGGTAAAGGTAAATAAGTATAAACATGACATATATTTCTAACACACTGCCTTGACTGGCCAAAACGTCCAAAACTAAAAGAAATAAACCGTTTTAAAACAGGCATGTTTATGTCTTTGTCTTGCTAATGCTGTAAGGCGGCAGCCACCTCGCCTCTGTCACTGCTGGCTTTAAGGAAGTGCTTCAGGAATATAGCTCTGCCTCTGAAATATTCAAGAGACCCCAAAAATAAAGATCAGCAAGAGCTTTGAACTCGGGCGGGCAGAGAGACGAGAGACGAGAGAGGGAGAGAGAGAAGAAAGGAGAGGGGCGGAGAGAAGAGAAGAGAGAGTGGAGCCTGTGTGTGTGTGTGTTTTTGTGTGTGCGTGAGTGTATATATAGAAATATACAGGGTCTTGTATCTTTATTTGAACACCACTTTGTAATTTTCCTTTTCTTTCCCACTCTATCCGCACACTGCCGTGATCCCGTTTTAAAAATGCTTTGTACGGCATGTCAGTTTGTTGCCTTATCGAAATAGATATTAAAAAAAAAAAAAAAAAAAAAAAAAAAACACTGGTAGAATAAAGAATTTCGAGACATGAATATGTCTGGAAAATGACTTAACCTCCTAACCTCTAAGGGAAGCAATGGTACTTTGTTCAAGCTCGTCTAACAGACTGTTTGGGTAG
This sequence comes from Clarias platycephalus, assembly GCA_030068275.1. Taxonomy (NCBI): domain Eukaryota; kingdom Metazoa; phylum Chordata; class Actinopteri; order Siluriformes; family Clariidae; genus Clarias; species Clarias platycephalus. The sequence goes on along the minus strand of JAQQZT010000015.1, from coordinate 8,522,221 downwards.
GAGCATGTCTGTGTCCTGGCAAGAGTCTCATTTAAATTTCTCTAGGACATAATATTAGGAAATAGCGTAGCACACATCATGACTTTGTGATTTTGTGATTTTTGGTCCAGCCTGCGTATACAGTATGTTCAGGCTCGGCTTAAGAAGAAGAAAATAAAAGCCTGAAATGAAGAAACTATCCAGATCGATAGGATTTTTTTTTGTTCCAGTTTATTTTTGAAGTCAATTTGAAGTTGTAACACTAATTAAAAGCAATAAACTGGCCCTTTAAAGACAGCTGCATGCGAGGATAAAGTGTGAACAGATAAAGGGCTGCTCACATGCACATTCTCAGCTCTTTCACATAAATACTACAGCGTGAAGCCGTAAGCATTGACCCTCGGCTCCCATAAATCCACTGCAAAGCCGAACAAGCTAATGCCGCAGACCTACAAAACACACACATATAGACCCCTCACCCCATAACGGCTTTTTACAGATACGTACTGCTCAGGTCCTGTAGTGATGTCGTCTAGAAAACATGTCTTATTGACAAAGAGGCTCTGGGTTCCAGGGTCTGGTGTGTTAAACTGTGTATAGAGGTGTATATGAGGAGAGTGTTTTGTATGTGAACAGGCCAGCAGTGTTGAATGCATTCACCGCTTTAATAGAATTTTATTCTTATTTATTTCGCTTTTACCCGTGCACTGCTTGCTCGCCGCTCTTCTCTTATCAGCCCTCTGTGCTCCTCTTTCGCTCCTGCGCACTCTCCTACCTGGCTCACCTTTGGCCCGGGAACTGATCTCATCTGCTGCTCGAGCAGGTGCTGCACTGAGATAGAAAGAGTCGAGAAATAGAGAGAGAGAGAGAGGGAGAGAGAAAGCGTTTATGACTAATAACTGGAGCTTCTCATCTCCTTCACATCTGCCGACGTGGCTCCATACACACACACACACACATGCATGCACACACAGCCCACTCAAAAAAAAAAACACAACACTATAGCTGATATGCACAGAAAATGCTGAGGATCAGGGCAGGCAGAGCGAGCACACAGGCCCTCGCAGCACACACAAGACTGAAAGTGTGGAAACACACGCACCAACACACCCACTCAGTCATTTTCCGCCTGCTGAGCTGTGATACGGAGGCAAGGTGAGGCAGCGAGCCACGGCGGGGGCTGACGGGAGGGGTGTAGGTGAAGGTGGAGCGGGACAAAAGCCCGAGCACGGCCGATGGCCCGCAGGATTATTCAAGGCTCCGTGACACAGACGGAACAGCGTCGCTAATGAGAGAGCAGCTCATAACAGGATTTTATGCTGATTTCCTGAACAAGGAAAGTGTACAAGAATGCTCGACCCTCGTTACACAAATTTACTGCATCCAAATGACCTTCAATAAAGCATTTCATATACCTACACACTACTCATGGAGGTTTTGAGTTTGTTTGTCTATCTGACAGATTTGCACATCCCTGTCGGCATAAAGTAGTGATCTGGGAGGATTGTTTTTGTTAAATGGGGCATTCTGTGTGTGTGTCTCTCTGTGTGTCTGCGTGCACACAAAAAAAAAAAACATGAAGGGGGGAAAAAAAATCTTGCTTTTTGTCCCTTTTCAGTTTTGCTTCAGGGTTTAAACATGTCAGTCTAACTTTTCCCTGTTGTGATGTCATATAAGACAAGCCCCTCCCCCAGCATTTTTCCCAGCTCTGCTGCCCTCTGGTGTCTGGTGGGCAGTTTCTCTGGACATGAAGCGAGTTTACGGTATAAAACAATTGCATCATCTGAGGAGTATTTCTGCGTGAGCTCTTGAGACCTTCGTTAACTTAAGTTTCAGAAATAGTAAATGGGACCTTTAAATTATAGATCAGAATTCTTTTTCATTCTTTTTTTTTGTCCCTTATTTACCAGCATTACCAATAATGTTTACATATATGTACTGTAAGTGCAAAAGTTAGCATCCCTATCAGGTTCTGACTGGGAAAATTTCTTACATTTTAACCATTAATAGCCTTTCACAAGAATGAAATGCTATTAAAATGAAACGAGATCTGAGGAATGTAAATATATAATAATTTAACAAATTTTTTTGTAAAAATCTCCTATTAGACTTGTTATAAGGATCAATTTGTTCTATAATTAGGGGCCAAGCCATGATGACGGACGCAGGGTGCTTGGGCCTGATCATCGTTGCTTGCAGTTATGTTTGAAATTAAAAGTCTTTTAGAACAATAGTTAATACAGCTTATTCTATGTATGTTGGAAACCAAATCCCAGGCCATCACAAGACAGGAGATACCCTGGATGGCTAACCTATTGCAGCGCACAAGTACACACATACACACTTTGTATCAATTTGAACACAGGAGGAAACCGGCAAAGCGCAGGGAGAGCACAGACGATGGGCGAGGGTCAAACCGCGACACTTTGAGGCGCAAGGCTAACCTCTAATGCTACATATGCACTAAGCCATGGTACCGCCTTTGGAACATGTTGAGATTTTAATGTGAGAGAATTAATTCTATTAAGCAATTATCATTATAATTATTACCACTGTATTAGTAATAATGCTTAATTCTGGGATTTACATTTCCATTAATTTGTATTTCGTATGCGTATGGCTTTTGTTAATTCATATATTCTACTTTACAAAGATTTTAATAGAACAATATTTTCAACAATGCCTCACCGAAGCATCATTATGCAATACAAAAATCATGCTGAGACATTTTATTACAGAAATGTGAGGGCAGGAGTTAAGTACATAGCACTGGAGGAACGGCGATGAAAAGTGGAACATACAAGTGAGTCCTTTGTGTTCAGCGTAACATATTTTTAGAATTTTTCCTTTTTTCTTAGAAAAAAAAAAACAAAACTAACTTGTCACATTTCAGCGTACAAAAGCTGGACTCGGTGGTGTTCAGCGCTGAAACGTGTTTCTTGAGGGAGGCCCCTCGCAGAGACGTCGTTTAATTCAACCTTTTTTTTTTTTTCGCTCTCCGCACACATCCGCTCTCTTCCTTAACTTTTTTCTCCCCGCTCGGCTCGCGGCCTCCCGCCGTCCACTCGTCTGCAGATCACAAGGATGGAGGGATTAACGGATCAGTACCCAATTTCCCCTCAGTCCGCTAGCCCATAATCACGTCATCTAACACCTGACAAGCGGGATAAATTCCATTAGCTTTTATTAGCAGTAATTATCGCCGGCTCTCACCCCATGCCGTCCCTGGCACCTCTCTCCCTCTCTTTTTTTTTTTCCCAGCTCCTTACTTCCCTCTGTTTTTTTTTCTTTCTTCCCTTCTCCTCTTTTCATCTATTTCACCTGCTGTGATGCTCATTCAGCACTTAGAGCTGCCTCTCGCATGACTTTTATTATCACGGCTGTAACGGTGTAACTGGCTTTTCCTTCCACAGCTCAAACACATTACACACACACACACACACACCAAGTGTGGTGTATAAACGTGAACATTAACATACCTAGGGCATAGGAATGAGACAGAGTCCTGCTAGTGGGCTTCATGCCCTTTTATCATTCCCCGTCTGTGTTTCTGTGCAAGTCAGCACTGGTTTTATTGGCCATTATGGAGCTCGGGAGCAGTCTGGGCTGGGCTGCTGCTGGGGGCTGCGGTACTGTAGCGCTTTGTGACGTGCCGACGGCTCAGACTTTGATTCCCTCTGTTCTGTTTATGAACACATTTGGTGTAATTACACAATTAGTCTTTATCACCCACCTGCGGTTGTCGAGATCTGCTACAGCTCCGTGTTTCACAACAAACATACTAATTTTGCTTTGCTTTATGAGAGCGTCACTTGCTCGTGGGGTTGCACACACACACACACAAACACACAACCACACATACACACTTTTAATCATAGCCTGTTTGTTTCATCCTGCTTGTCCTTTTGTGTCACTTTTTTTTTTTCTTTTTTCTTTTCACAGCCTTTGTTTGGGTTCAGCATCTGTTCCGTCAGACATAATTCCACCACGTGTTTCTCCCTGCCTTTGACCTCGGCTTGACCTTGCAGTCAGAATGGAGTTTGTCGGCATACTTTGTGTTTCATGGCTCTCGCTTTTAATACGGCTAATAAGGAGAAGGACTGCGGCGAACACAAGCCGCGTGTCCTCTCGATTCATCCCGGATCGGAAATGAAATGAGCTGGAATGAAAGGATCCCGCTTTACTCCGACCTTTCATCACCAGACGAAAACACCGCGGTTCACACTTCACGTGCTCTCGTTGATTGGTATAGTGAGAAAAAAAAAGAAAACAGAAAAAGGCTTCCGTGCGAATAAATAGCTCGCGCCTCCAACTCCATTTCCAAGAACATGAAATTCAATCTGCGACTTCAATCTGGATGGAGCTGCCGTTCCTCATGACCGTTAGAGCAGTCACTGATATCGTGCTCACTGTTCTGTGTGTCAATTTATGCTTATATTTACACATAAAGGGATTTAAATGTATTTACGTCGTTTGAAAATGCACTTCGATTTCTAAGGTATTTTTAGTTTGTTGATGTTGTTGTTGTTGTTGTTGTTGTTGCTGCAGGTTTCAGACCCATCTGTTCCTTTACCTTTGCTATCCCAGCGCTGTCACTCACTCCGCCTAGCCATGCGCTCTTGCTAAAACAGTATAAATAGAATGACTAAGTAAAGCTGCACAATTGGCAGGCTGGAAATGGTCAATGTGTCTCGAGTGACATTTCGAGCTGGCGTTAGCGTGGCCAGCGCAGGCGTCCTGTGTGTAATAGGCCCCCTGCCTGCTGTTGGCATTGTGTAAAGTTGCACCCACTGGGCACAAGAAGCAGTGGCAATAGGCACTCACACACACACACACAATGTAAGGAACATGGAGCAACTCCTGGAGTGAGACATTTTACTGACTGTCAAGCCACACAGCCCAAACAAACACACCCCCGTAATGAGGGCCGAGGCCGCGGGGGCACGATGGGTCAGCGTCTAGAAGATCCGGAGGGGGCAGGGGAACATGGCAGCTCTGACACACAGCCTGCTGTCAGTGCAACGAGCATCCAAATGCAGAGTGTGTGTATGTGTATATGTGTGTGAGTGTGAGTGTGTGTTTGTTCCCATATGTTTGGGCTCGTGTGTGTGTGTGTGTGTGTGTGTGTGTGTGTGTCAGTGAAAGGACAGCTAGTTAGAGTCACTGGTGGGTGGATGTTAATGATGCTGGAGGGCTCTTCTCCTCTGGGACAGATATAGAAGAGAGCATTACCCTGATGGGAGAGAACATCATTCCCTCCGCCTCGCTCGCACATCTGTCTCCGCTTCTGTCTCTGCCGTTTTTTTTTGTTGTTGTTTTTGTTTAGTTTTTTTCCCCTTCTTCTTGCCTGCGTTCGTTTCTTTCTTTTCTGTTTTGCACTTTGGGACCCATTAAAAAGTGCTTCACAGTAAAGCGCACTTGACCTTGCTTATTACGTAGCACCAAGGTTTACTGCTGACATGTAAACTGCCCCGGTTCGTCTTTAACATACGAGTGCGGAGCTGTCGCAACGGATTCGGTTCCATCTCAGCTAGTGGAGATTGATTAAACATATTTAACCGTATTCGTTTTCCAACGGATTGATTGATTTTTTTTTGTCTTTTTCCTGTAAGTCTGATTTTTTTTTTTTTTTGTTCCTGAAAGTCTCAAATTATTGAAAATCCGAGAAGCCCGATTGCCAGATAAAGAATCCTCGGCTCAGCGGAACGTGTAGCGTTTTCTCTTGCTTTTTTCATAAGCAGTATATTAAACTTAATCTCTCACATTTTGTTGGTAAAGTCTGCTTTGACTATGCTAATATGTAAACGACCCAACAGTTGCTGGATGTTACAGCGATCCAAAGATGACCAACATTGAGGAAATGCTACAGTAGGTGTGCAAGGCTCTCGATGAGATTTTATAGAACTTTCTTTACCACTCAATAAATGATTCCATAAATACGAGGCCGTGTGATGGCGGGTTGGGGACTAGCTTAAACTTTTATGTTTTCTCTTGTGAGCCTGTGATGTGTCCTAATGTTTTAATCTGACATGGGCGAAATGTATAGCCTACAACCCACTATATGATGTATACACACTACTTTCGCTTACAGTATATTGTGCTAGCTTTATTGTCACATTATATTAAGTAAGCTAAGAGGGGCACTGGTGGCTCAGTGGTACGTAGGCTTAAATTCATGGCACACACCTGAGCATTTGAAGGTTAAGAGCCTTGCTTCAGGGCCCAACAGTGGCAACACCTCAACCCCTGAGCGAACCCTAATCTCCGGTTTCTGGGTGGGTTCAATTCCCACCCAGTGCCCAAACTCCAGCCAGTTGGATGCCAAGTTCAGATAAAACGGGGGAGTTGCGTCAGGAAGGGCATCCTGCGTAAAAAACCTGTGCCGAGTTATGTGCGGGTGGGATGGTCCTCTGTGGCGACCTCTCGACGGGAGTAGCCGAAAGACAAACGACAACATGGTAAGCTAAGCAAACCAGGCAAACTATTTACAGTCAGCTGAGGAACTAATAGACACTTCTACTGTATTCTGGGAACTTATTGCAGGTTCTGTAGCAGCTAAAGCGTGCATTTGTAGAAACTTTGGACCACCTGCACATTAGAATTAGTTTCAGGAATTGATTAAACAACCTCGTCGTTGCTACACAATATTTACGTTTTGTAAGCCAACTAGCTTGCTAATAATCTACTCGAACAAGGTAACTTTGACAACATACCAGAGTCATTGTAAGAAACTGTTCACGTGATAAGTTGCACCAAAGAGTTTTTATCTCACACATGAGCCTGTTTCTATCCCACCTCAGACATTCAGCAGTTGATTGAGCAGCAGTGGGTTACATTCCCATGAGCGTGAGTATGTGGTGTGTATGTGTGTGTGTGGCCATTACCAGAGAAACTGGCCTCAGAGGACACAAACCAGCACCGAGGTCGTCTCACAACCCAGTGATGTAGATTCAGCATTGAGGGAGGGAAAGAGAGGCAGCGAGAGGGAGAAAGGGTGGGCAGCAGGACCTCATTTCTCCCCGTAGAGCCATGCATGTAAATGTGCAGGGTGGTCGTGCATACAGATGTGCAGCAAGCCTGACTCCTGTGGTTTGGGAAAAACAGTGCCAATAAATTGGTGAAGGGAGCCTGAGGATGCTGGGGGTTCTGTAGAGTACCGTTAATGCCGTTGCACTTTTTGTTTACCATGGGTATAATCTGTGAGGATGTGTTTTAGGTCTTATGTACAGTATTCTTACTCTGTTCATTTACTTCTCTATTCTGTGCGACTTTCCTATGATGTTTTAGAGAGAAATTGAATAAAATTATTGGACTGAATAATTCCTCAGACTAATCTTATTATGTGTGAAGTTTTTATAATTCCCCACACACATCTTTAGTTCCTACCTGCGATAACTTGCACACAAATCTTACAACAATCGCTCTGTATTTTACGCTCATTAGGTACACCATGATAGGTCGTACTGGGTTACCTTCAAAACTTCTTCATGCCATTGATTCAACAAGGTGCTGGAAACATTCCTTAGAGAATTTTGGTCCATGTTGACACGACAGCATTATGCGGTTGCTGCAGATTTGCCAGCTGCACATCCATGATGCGAATCTCCCAGTCCACCACACCCTAAAGACCCTAATGGAGCCCATTTGAGTACAGGGAACTCATTGTCATATACAAGAAACCAGTTTGAAATTATTTTAGCCTTATGACATTTCTCATTATCATGAAGGGATAAACATGGTCAGCAACGATACTCGTGTAGGCTGTGGCATTTACACAATGCTCAACTGGCATAAGGTGTGCCAAGAAAATACCCTCCAACACCATTACCCCAACTGGCACCAACCTGAACCGTTGACGCGGCAGGACGGATCCGTGCTTTCATGTTGTTTACGCTAAATTCTGAACGAATATCGCATCAGAAACTGAGACTCATCAGACCAGGAGATGTTTTTTTTTCTTCAAAATCTTCTGTTGTTCAATTTCGTTGCGCCCGTCACAATTGTAGCAATTTGATGTGTTGTGCATTCAAAGATGATCTTCGGCACACCCTGGTCGTACTGTAACAGGATGTTACTTTTGCCTTTCTATCAGCTCAAACAAGTCCATTCCTCCAACTCCGGCCATTCTCCTCCGACCTCAGGCATCAAGAAGACATTTTCTCCCAGAGAACTGCTGCTCATTGGATATTTTCTCTTTTTCACACCATTCTCTGTAAACCCTAGAGACGGTTTCCCAGTAGATCAGCAGTTTCAGAAATACTCAGACCTGCCTGTTTGGCAGGAACAACCATGCCACGTTCAAAGTCACTTAAATCACCTTTCCGTCCCATTCTGATGCTCGGTCTACAGTACATGCCTAAATGCATTGAGCTGGTGTCATACGACTGGCTGAATAGATATTTGCGTTAACAAGCAGTTGAACAGGTGTAGTTAATGAAGTGACCAGAAAAATCAGAAAGCAAACAGGTTTATCTTTAGGATGTGGGAGCACTAAGTATCTCTCATCCCAGCCCCTCTGAGAGAGCTCGGCCAAACAGCTCTCTCTAGACTTCCGGCTGCGAGGGGTTACAGCATCACCCGGGAATCAAACTTGCGATCTCCGGATGAAAGGGCGAGCACTTTTCCTCTGCTTTTACTTAGAACTTTTCAGTACCGGTTCCACAAACTATAAGTTTGCTGCTTGTCTCAGGTTCAGTTATGTCTCCACCGGCTCCATATCGCTCTAGTTCTCAACACCTACAGTGGGCTTCTGGTAACAACACAGGGGTGATATACTGTACCTGCTGATTCCGCCATCCGTAACCCCCATAGCCGAAACTTTGACCATGACTCTACAGCCTCAGATTTCTTGTTAAATGTGTATAGAGACGACGAAAAAAATCAAAGCGTGGAAGGAAGTAACAGAGACTTTAAAAAAAGCTTCTTGTGAGTGTAAACAGCTTGTACAGGCAGTGTGGAAATCGGTAACAGGTGAATCAAGCCATCGATTTTTATGCTGATTAGTGCTTTTTTTTCCCCCCTGTCAGGTTAAACTTATAATGTTTCTCATTAGAAGAACAAGAAGAAAAATATTGACAGTACACACCCACATGTACTGTATAAAGAATGTCAGATAGAACACACCCACAGGAAGCAAACTGCAAGCGAGACAAGTGACTTGCTAAGGGTTCGTTCTGCACGAAATTCATGAGTCTCAATTTGATTCATCTCTCAGTCTCGCTCAGTGTCCTTCATTGGTATGCCAAATGCAAGAGCTGTTGTTTTTAATGATAGTTGGCAGCATGCAGTGTTTGTGAAGATGACATCTCTTTCATTGCACAGTAGAGCAACGACATGACACTACTTTTATTCATTTCTTTCTTTATTTATTTCAAACACACGAAGCCTATTCAATCCACTTGACTGCGTGGTGCAGTGTTGATGCCTGTGAAGTGAAAGCGTCTAGTTTTTTTTTTCTTTTTTTTCTTCATTCTTGAAGCTCAGGGTCTCTTCTTTCTATCTGAATCTCCCTCTTGTAGCAAAGACAAGTCTATCACACCGCCTCACCTACCCACCCACGCGCGCACACACACACACACAAAATCAAGTTGGTAGCTGCTGATTGGTTTGGGTGGGTGGGTTGATGTTGTTGTTTTGACGGATTTGGTTACAGTAGCATCGGAATCAATTATTCAGCGGAAGTATGCGCGGTTGCAGGATTAATGACGCTTGTGGCACATAAATCAAGCGGCGCTACCGAACCACTACGGGAGAGAGGATACACACGCGGGGGAAAAAAACATTAACACTTGCATTTATTCTCCACAGAACCATTCCTAACCTTGGGATAGAAAGGCAGCCAGGGACATCAAACACGTTCCAAAGCTCAAATAAAGGGCTACGTTTTCAGACAGAACAGCGGGATGAGAGCTAACATCTCAACTCTGTCATATTATATCATCTGAACTGTCACATGTAGACTGAAGGACAGAGGAGCCATATCACTTTTGAGCAAGGGCATAAAGAGAGAGAATGCAGTATCTGTAATTGAAGAGCGAAAACTACGCAGTTTATTCGCCTCTAGAGATACCTAATGTATCTGCAGAGGTCAGTTCATAACTCTTGTATTTTCAGTGTCAATTCTCCTGCTTTTAAAAAAAAATACGGAATTCCGACACCAAATCATTTTAGCTTAACTCAACACCTTCTGGATGGTGCAAGTTTAACAAAGCGAGCTGATATTTCGCAAAATTTCGATGTAGCTGATCCTACTGAGTGGAACGACGCGCTGGTCCTGTACGTTATGGCAAATGGCGAAACAAATTTATTTAAGTAGTTGTTGTTGTTGTTTTTTTTTTAAAGCCAATGAGGCTAAGAATCATGTTTGCTAGCTAAGTAACAATTACTGTACAAAAGCGTTTTGTCATATTGCATAGAACAAAATGAACAAGCAAGCAAGAAGTCATACAGTAGCTTTACTACAGTATGTCGGATAATGAAAATAACCAGCCGCCACTCACAGTTACAGGGTCCGACACAAACGGGAGTCATTGTTGACCCGGGGCACTTAAAAAAATGGAAATCTGGGTAGAAATATGTAGTTGTCAGTGAGGATGTGTCAGTTTTTTGGTTCACTCTTTTGTTTGTGCTCTAGGTGTCCTCCCACTGTTTTTCACACCATGTTTAGTACTGTCTGATTTTATAGTATACAATTGTGGAAGAGAAATGGTTTATAATCCCACGATTTGGTTCCCTTTTTGAGTCTTTTCCACTCAATGTTTCTTCCTCATGTCATTTCTTTTGCTCATGATTGCCCAGATTTTTTTTTTTTTGGTGAAGTACATTCTTAAATGTGTATATCGGACGTAACATTACAACCACCTAGGATTTGGGTTCCCCTTGTGCCCCTGGGTCCGGTCTCTCGGGACGTGGCTCTCCAGGACCTCTGGGGGTGTTCTGTAGTTTCTGGCATCAGGATGTTAGCAGCAAAACCTTTCAGTGTTGTGGGTTTGGACTTGTTTGTAAGCTTCATCACATGGGTGCTCACTCGGATTGGGAGCTGGGGAATTTGGAGATCAGGTTGGTGGCCTTCGGCTCTTTGCCTGCTGGGCCTCATACTTTGAGTCTTCTCTGCATGGGTAATCCTTGGGTGTCCATGATCGTGACGCCTGTTTGCTGGTATAAAGTAATCAGTGTTAATGTGTTAAATTATATGTGGTGTTAAAGTGATGGCTGATTGGTGTATATACAGTATATGCTATATAATTAAATATACACAATCTAATTTAAAAAATGTGTTGAACTTTACCTGATTCAGCCATCTCTACCACTCGGTTGAGGTGTTACTGTGTCTTTAAATAGTTTTTAAATTGCTCTTTTCTTAGTAAGGATGTTAAAAGGTTTAAGCTGTGTTTTGACATTACTGTTAAAAGTGCGATACGAATTAAATAGAATTAAATTGAATGAAAAAAAAATCATTGTCTATGTCATGCAAATCAATATCCAGCTAAAGAGCACAGAGGCATGAGTATGAGTAGTGATGGTGAGAGATGCAGATAGACAGGCCCTGTGAAGCTCATGCTGGACCTGCTGCTAATCAGGGATAACACCACGTTGGTACCACCAGTCTCCATGAGATGGGTTCAGGCCTGGGGCCAGAGCAGATGCTCCAACAAGCGAGCTTACAAACATCTCATAATAAGTCAGGCAGATGAAGGCCTCCGAATTAAAGTGTCACTTCTCATTCTCTCTGCCTTCTGTCAGCCGCCTGCCTCCCCCATCCCTTCCTCAGCAGAAGGAGGCTCATTTCTGAAACTCGGTTTCTCATCAGGAGATCACGGCAGCATGTGAGCACGACATGCTGCCATGTTTATCTGCTGTTGTATCCGTGCAATACAACGCAAAATGCATATGCAGTGTTTTCGGTTCATCGTTTCTTTACGCTAGGCCAAATCTGAAGCGGTGTTATTTGAGTACTACCCGAATTCCTCTAACAGTTTGATTGGTTTGCAAACAAACAGAGCAGCCACTGGTGGTAACGCCTACTGACTACGTTTGGGATCAGTGCTGTGTAATGCGCTTGGAAATAGACAAGGAGCATTACATTAGAAGTGTCAATAAATCATCGCCAGGGCCATTTAATACAATAACAACTTCTTCTTCTTATTATTATTATTATTATTGCAAGCAAGGATTTTTTTTTTTATTGCAGATGCTGAAAATAAAATAGTTGCACAGTCAACCACACAGCAGATTATGTACAGTACAGTGTTTAAGTACATAAACACAGTTATTGACTGACCCTTCATATATCAGGTTGGGTATTGTATTGTCCTTGGCACTGATAGTTGTGCTTGATTTTTGGGGACAAATAAAAAAGTGAATAACATTTTTTTTAATAAAAAAGTGAATCCTAAATCTTATGATTGAATCAAAGTCATTTCGTTGCGGCGCAGTGGTGCAGTGGTTCGCACTGTGGCCATGTGGATGAGTGTTGAATGAAAAAAAGGTGGTATTCAGTCCGCCTACGTTTGAACTCCCTGGGGCGCGTGGCATCACCCTGCTCACATGCCAGTCTTACAGTATGTATAGAGCCACCACGCATTGTTCTTGCTCTGGACACTGAACTAAGCCCTACACCTTGATTTTGTTAATGATTTATTAATTATCTCTCGCCAGCCGTGCAGATTTAGTGAGCCCTTAGGAGTGAGCGAGTGGCGAAGAGATATTTAGGCGTACATCCGTTACCGATTCATCTGTGACATTATATATACAGTCCTGTATACATAAAGACCAATCTCACATGCACTACATATGGCACATATTCATACTGTATATGTCTGTATATTACTACATTTCCAGCGACGTGGTCTCATCACGGACGAGTCGTGGCTGTGTTCTAGTAACTGGAAATTCAGTTTAATTTCCTGAGCCATTTCAACAAATTCAACGCTTCAGCTTCACCACAGGGAGCACAAATCTTCCAAATAACACAACACAAAAAGTCTACACTTTGTCTGCACGTGTAGGCGCAGCCAGTGCTCAGCTTATTGAAACCTCCATTTGTCCCTACTGTGTTTAATAATAAGGCCTATCTGTCAACAATCAAGCCACATAACACTAAAAACTCATTTGTCCGTACCGTTTTTTGCTGTGCATGTTTGTAAGTGCAGCAATCTTTTCCACTTTGTTTAATGATCATTTAAAATTCACTAAACAACAAGGGAAAAATAAATATATTTCTTAGCCTAGCGCCTTTATCATCACAGTGGTTTATTGTCTTGTGTGCGTTTTTTTTTTTTTTTTTTCCTGTGGAAAACTTAGAAACCCAACACGGCATTACGTGCATGAAGTGAAGCAATTGTTTCAATTAATGACTCAACGGATGTGCTTTTTTTACTCAGTTCGGCTCATTTCAATTCCAGTAGTCAGAGAGAAGCACATTGAGCCCCAAGCAGTCTAACACTGACATAGCTCGAAGCCTTTAGGGCGAAAAGCTTAGAAATACGACAATTAAATCATAAAAATAATACGAGATGAAATTGGTGAATGATTTGTACTTGTGAACTAGTTCAACTATTTATTAAGACCAGGCCAGCACTAATGTTCGAACGTACAGATTCTAGAAGATCATCATCATCGGCAAGTGGGACTGTACAGTAAAATGCATCCTGGCACTGGATATCCTGGGGGAAAAGAATCTTTTATTACTTTAATATAAATTGTATAGGATAACTTACTTGTGGAATAACATATTCATATAAGGTTTGTGTGAAACTACAAAGGAAATTCAAGTCAAACCAGGACTTTTGATTTTGCACAATAACAGAATACAGTTATGAGAGTAAAAAAAAACCTACCTTTATTTCTCTATGTAACCCCCTCTTATACTAATGCACTTTCACTAGTGCTTGGATACCATCAAGGTAGAAAACTCTCACTACACTAAAGCCACGATCGGACTGTCTGCTTCACTTTTAAAACGCTGGCCCCCCAGGAACTCCGTTAATGGCCTAAACATGTGTAAGTGGCAAGTCCCGATTTGACTTGAACGCCTCTTCTTGTAGAAAATCATCTCCTCCCTATGTGTAGTGTAACACTATTCATATTTCTTATGCCTAAACCATGGAAAAAGGTCTCGTATTTATTCATACTGTATGTTGCCATAGTATCTAGCAAGTGGACATCCAGACACTCACTAGCAGCTTTACAGTACAGATACATTGAGTGCACGTCAATATATTTTTTCCCCCGTCATTACCTATGTCAAACCTCATACAAGCCCTTTGCTGCCTTTGAGCTACAGGGACACTGGCAGTAGTGTGTACTGTAGAGAAATCAAGTTACAATATATGAAAACACACAAGAAGACAACGTCTAGTCAAGGTCTGGCGTTCTTATCTGTCTTCCTATTAGTCACCCTATTCTCTACCTCTCTTTTCTTCCCCATGCAGTTTTTCTCCTTTCCGGGAAATCAAGCAGCCTCTCCATCTCTCGTCTGATGTCTCTCTTAAGCTAAATCCCTCTTTTTCTCTTTATGATGCTCTGTGATTTCTCTTCATCCTCTTACATGCTCTCCTTCTTTCTATAACTGTATCACTCCTTAACTTGTCTCATTTTCTCCTTCTATTCTATAAGCAACGTTTACTGAGCTGACAGCATGGAAGCTCACCTCTGTTTTCCCTGTGTCTGCATTTTTCGGGTCATGCCGGCATGTGTACGATATTTTCCCCCCATGTTTCAAGCTTTGAAAAATACATGAGAAAGCAGTTAGTGTTTAAAAAAAAAAAAAAAAAAAAAAAGGAACATCACACAGAAAATATCCTCTGAGAATTCTCACACAGACAAGCTGTTTTAGTCGCCAGCATCCGACACCAGCCGCGTTTATTTCCTGCTTACAGATCTCTCTCTCCTGGCTCTTAAATTTGGATTGCTCCTTAATAACAACAAGCCGCAGCTCCAACTGAGCATTTTGATGACCATCATCAACTACTCGAGCCTTTAGCAGTGACTCAGCTGTTCTTAGGCAGCTTTGTCTCAAACACGATGTCTTGACCATTAGATGTTGTAATAGAACGGAACAGTGAATGAATAATGACCACGTGTCAGCATGTACAATATCCAGCATGCTGGAGTCTGCTGAGCCAGCTGAACATCTTTTTTCGGAGACTGGTGATGCTGTGGACTTATACATGACTTTTTATCAGACATTCGTTTATTAAAACAAAAAAAAAAATCAGAAGTAATCATTGTAAAAGTAGTACCAATGAACCAATGGAACCAATGAAAAATCTGACTTCTCTCTTTTAATTTTCTGTTTTAAAGTAAAACTTTCTGTATTCAAGGTTACTGATTGATCTCAAGAACGACCTCCACTTACAGTACCTTCCCAATTACTACAGGTATTCCCCGACTTATGAACATTCGAGTTACGAATTTCGGCAGATACCAATGGACCGCGGTTTTACTTCCGATTCAATCATTCGGAAGTGCACCAGATATCAATATTTACAATTAGTGTATATACAATATTTTTAGTGTGTAAGTGAATGCATAAAATGTCTAAAGTCTGGTATATTGTATGTGTGTGTGTGTCGCGACAAATGAGTCGGCCTTAATCAGCTCTCCTGATGATGAATAATCCTAATTTCGGGAAATCCTCAACAAAACACAGTTCACAGTCCAACAACAGCAGGAAAACAGCTGATTCTGAGACGAATAGCGTCTGGGATTCCCCTCGCGATTTTACAGGTGCAGAGACAACATGTCACTGTAAGATTACTTTCCTTAGGCATGATTACGGTTTTTGGCAACATCATGGCAGTGTAGGGAAAGGGGACAGATTTAGTCAAGTGGATTAATATGCTTACATTGTATAATCGTGTCAAAGGACTTACTTTGTCAGACTTAAGACCAAATTGGACTTATGAACATGCTCCCGGGATAGAACTCGTTCGTAAGTCAGGGACTACCTGTATATAACTGTATGAAACAATGCAAACACATAAAAACACACAAGGCCAGTTACACCTTGGATGGGGAGCAGTCATCACAGGGCACAAGCACACACACATTCACACACTTACTTGGACTATGGGCAATTTGGAACTGTGCAAGTCTTTGGACTGTTGGTGGAAACCTAAGAACCTAGAGGAAACTCAATACTCACACTCCATGGAAACCCCATATTAGACCCTGGAGGTGCGAAGCCACAGTGCTAACCACCACACCACCTGCAAAATAATACTGTAATTGTGATAAATGCAAGGACGTTTTCTGTTTGTAGCAATTTTAACTCATATTCTCTCATACAAACGGTAATAAACTACAGGCTTCCTTGTCACTGAGGTTGTACCCTCAAGGGGCTACGTTTTGTTCAATGTTGAAATGCACCATTATGTTGACTCATTAAATTATAATTGTATAGTGCATTTAAGAGTACACATTGTCTTACAGCAGTTTTATAGCAATTCAGATCCCTAATGAGAAATCCAGAGGAGACCCTGGCCCTGAGATAAGAACCTTGACAGCAACCAGAGTTAAAAAAGAAAGAAAGCATCCACTTCTCAGCCTGGATTATAAAGCATTCCACTTATATAACTGTCGAAGAGTACTATATACAGTATGTTGAAGGGATGTTTATTTTTAAGCATATTACTGTATATGAATAAGAGTGCTGGGATAAAACACAGGAAAGTCTGTATGATTAGTTTCTGAAAAGCTTGCTGAATTTCGAAATAGTATTCTATTTTCAAGTCTCATCTTTTGTCCTGCATAATTACACGTCTTCCAATGCAGCTTTAGATTTTCTCTTGTCGTATATGCATTTGGAGTTATGTACCGGCCTTCACAGATGTTAATATTGCAGGCATTTCTCGTGTTGAACAGCACAGTCCCAGAGGAGATTGCCCTTTGTGTTAGGAGCCCATGCATCACCAGCATTCTGAGTCGGACAGACAGAAATATGCCACTTATTTTTATAGCAGCCTAAGAGAAGAAAGCACAGAGGAGGGGCCGAGAGCAAGGAAGTGGAGATGAAGTGTCCTGAGCACTACTAGACTCTTTCTAACCTGCTGTGTTAATGGTTCTTGGCTGGATGGTAATCCGAAGCTTTACAAACAAGACCGTAGACCAGTTCCTGGAGTCGCATACATTGTCACCATGGTCGAACATATCTGTTTATTTTAATTGCCAGGAGAAACACCAAGACCTTTTTCAAACAAATGAAAAACAAAATCCTGGTCAGTTACAACTAAGGTCATCGCTATTATTCAGACTACTTTTCAGACCCTGTAACATTGCATTCTTGGACACAAAGATGAGGATTTATTAGTGGGGCATTTCTAAATGAATTGATAAAAAAAAAAAAAAAAGAAATTACACCTATCCAAACTCGCAGTCCAAATCAACTACAAAAGGAATCCATGAGTACAATCCAAAGAAATCCACCCAGGACTGGATGAGGTAACTCATCTCAAAACTTACCCATAATATCTGCAAGACTGTGCAAAGATTGTGTGCCAGAGTGGAGTTTAAATAAGCAGAGTTATCAAGCTGCAAGGGAATTTAATGAGTTGCTGTAATAACAGTTACTGTGTTAATACTGATGAACCACCTCTGGTCCAGCTCTGGTGGACACGTTGGACAGGTTAGGTATTGTTAGGTATTCTGGTGGACAGGTATTCATTTTCAGGTTTCGAACATCATTAAGTAGGTCTTGCAAATATACTGTAGGTATTGTACCATATTACCCTTAAACACCAGTGATCCTATAGTTGAGCATAAATTTACCATACTAATGTATAATTGTGTTGCAACATACTGTAGAGCAATTAGAGGGTTACTGAAAACCTCAGGCAGAGAGTTTGGAATTGTCAAGTATCATCAGATTGAAAAAGCTTGTAAAAAATAGCAAAAGCAACAAAATAGAAGACAAAACAAGCAATAGAAAGAGATCAAGTCATCTGAGAGGATGCAGGGTTACGAAACGGATCAGAGCCATTTACGAAGGCAAAGGGAAGATGTACACATTATTAAACTGTAATTAGTTCCCATTCAGAAGGGAAAAGCAAACTTTAAATAGTCATTTTCTCTTTGCCTCACTGTTGTAATCTTAACATATGCTATCAAAACATATTGCTATTTTCAATAATTAAGAAGCATCAGTTACAGTAAATGTAAAAAACCTAAATGCCAAATGAAATTACTTTGTCTTCTTTATTTTGTCTTAATGATCTACAAAGTTGCTCAAACTGCTTAAACTGTTTTCCATCACATTTATTTTATTTATGTTTTTCTTTTGAATTCTTCATTCTGATAGGTCACAAGGTGTTGTTTTAATCTTCTATGACCACCGCTCTGACTAGAGATCGTAATGATAATAACTGCTGCTTAAGACTTTATCTGATAAAAGATTTATTAACTGATTGTTTGTTTTGCATAATATTTCTCTATAGCTGACATCTATATTAACGTGTTCTCGAGACGGCACACTAGCTGTTCAGGCGGTGGAAAATAACGGACTTTGCATATTTTTTTTTACCAGCCTGGGTTTTAAATAAGAGCAGAGAGATAACGGCAATATTTTCCACAGCCTTATTTATTATTATTATTATTATTATTATGTTTAAACTATTATGTTTAAACTATAACTCCTTATATGGCAACACTTCCTATAGTCCATGTCCGAACAAATCTACATACAGTAGGAACCACTCCAGGTTCGAGGCCGGACAGTCAGCAGATCAAGGTGCGGTAGCGGATTTTATTAATCTTTAAACTTATCAATTTGGGCTCTCTGTTTAAACCTCACAGTGATACCAGGAACTAACTTGAGTTCTAACTTATTTTATCTGTAAAATAAAAACAAATATAAAGTACAGTATGTCATTCTTCGCTTCACATCAGGCCACATCGGTCTACTCCATCGCTGATTATTATTTTTTACACCCCAACAATCTTCATGTCTTACTTAAGTATTATTGGGATGAGTCAATATTTTGCAGGAAGCAAGACCTAAGCGTGTTTTATTGTTAGAAATATTGGAATGTTAAAAACTGTTCCGTGGTACCGTGTAATAGGTTCCTGCTCATGAGCGGTACTGGCAGTGCTTTGAACAGCATCTGGTGGCGCTGTCAGCATTTCACTTCCTCCATAACATGCTGACTATTTCCAGTGGAGATGATGTCATACTTAGAGAGAATCGATAAAAGGACACACACACACACACACCCCGCTGTGCTTGTGCCTGCTCTTTTTCTGCTCGCACTTGCTCTCTGTGTTACACACACATACCTAGACACCAGGTTTGTGAGAGCAGGCAGGATTCTATACTGTAGTTGGTTCCCCCTGACATTGTCAGGTGTGCACACGAGCTTTGTGGCTAAAATTGGAAGAAAACTGCCCTCTCTCATCCCCCCCCCCCCTATCCTCTCCCCTCAGGCTGCTTTTGTGAGCCTTTAACCTTGGCCAGCGGGCTGTAGGAGAGTGAGTAATTCTAACCTTAAAAACCTGCTGATTAAAGCTAGTTTTGTGGAATTCGATTCCACTTAATGCCTTTGGCTCGAAGCCCAGCACCCGAGCCTTAACATCAACTCAACAGATCCTGTGTCTTCGCTTCAAACATGCACGCGCACCCTCACGCAGACGCCACACCCGGACACTTACACGAACTAGCTGCTTTATTAAGAGCGAAGAATTAGAATGGACACGAGCTCGCGGCTCTTCCCTCCAAGGGATCCCTGTGTTTTTCTAATCTTGATGTATGGCTCTGTTTGCTGGTCCACTTCGTGTAATTAATTTTCTTCTTCAGGGGACGTTTTAGTTCGCTTATGACCAAAAATGATCATCATCAGACTTTCATTTCAGGGCGCTTCATTTGTTCCTGTTTTGTTTGGACGCTTTTGATGGATTTGATTGAAGGCCCTCCACCTTCTTCATTTACACGGCTCATTTTCAGGTTTCGAACATCATTAAGTAGGTCTTGCAGAGCTACCAAACTATTAGCAAAGTTTTGAGGTAAAGAAGACTTGATTGCTTATTGTATCTCACAGTGTCGCTGACGATGTCTTCCTCACACGCGTCTGCTCTGCTTTCCTGGATCCGAATCCGTCTAGGTTTTTATAACAGATCATAAGTAAGGCCGTTCGGAATTATGTAGAGTGTAGATTATATTATTTAAGACTTTCTCATCAACAGAACACGTATATCAATGAAGCATGCCATAATGGAGCATGAGGCTTCAGAGCTCCCTGATCCTTTAATGATCGACGGTATTACAGGAGCATGTCGATAGTAAATAGCGGCAACAAACTAAAGCTAACAGCGTGGGTCCTGGCAGGCTTTGAGAATGTGCGGGAGGTATAGATCAGCTCGAGGGAGCGCTGACTTCGAACTGCTGCCAGCTTTGAAACTGTCACTATATTAGTCAGGCTTTGCCCGGGGCTGAATGAGCAACCCCTCAGGCTGGTCTACATATTGATGCTTCACTGATACAGAAGCCGCTGTTGCTTCATCCAGTCCTAATGAAGCCGTGACACCAAAGCAGCACAGGCGGGCCTGACTGGCATTCTAACAAACTCCGGAGTCACTTTGAGACAGTTAGTGACAGAGCCTTGCTCACACTGGTACTGGAGGGACATGTGGAAGGCATGAAAAATGTGCTCGTCTGACTGATTGGTCATAGATTTGTCTTGATTATCTACAAGTTCTCGACTTTATCCAGTCAGTGAAGTAATTCATCAATTTGCCCCTAGATGATTTTTTTTTTCTTTCTTTCTTTTTTCTTTTTTAAATTGCATGATTGAGTGTTCCCGCGAAGGATTCATTGTCTAATGTATTATTCCAACGATCAAGGTTAACATGTGCTTCAATGTAGCTGAAGATAGAAATTCATCACACCGTGCTCCGTTTTTTTATACATATCTCTTCTAACACACACACACACACACACACACACACACACACACACACACACACACACACACATTATGCCAGCATTGTTGGGGTGCAAAACTGCAAATTGGCAACATAAATAACGTGCCAGCATCTGATTAAGAGTGCCTTCACAGATCATTATGAACTAATGAGAGAATGTCCCGTCTCGGGCAGGTTGGTCGCCTTGCTGTCACTGCCTGTCTGCTCTGATGGATGGCACTATGGGACGCGTCTCATCGAGATGTCTGCAATTGGCAGCCTCCATCAGCTTCTGTCACGTCTGAGCCGTCTGACTTTTCTGTGCCCATTTAAAGCCCGCTCTCCTCCACCCGACCCTGACACCACGCACTCCCGCCCCACAGGGCGGTGACTCATGCCTGCCTGATGCTTGTTTAAAGTTGCTTATGTCTCCTGGGCTTGGCCATCATAACTGCCTTCTCTCCAGCCCACAAGTTTTATCAACACAGCTTCCGTACGTCTAGCAATGTAGTTTATATTCTCCTGTTGCGTCACCTTTAAGACGGAAGGCAGGCTGAGTAATGGAGAGAAGGTCTGTATTATAGTGGGAATATAATTACACTTTAATTGCTTGCCATTTGATGTGCTGTCATTTGTCACAGCCCACAGACAGCAAATAATGGCTTCTGTCTTTGTCACTTCGTCACATTTCCATGCCGTCTTGAGAGAGCATCAGAAAACCAGCTGAATGATATGCATATTGAATTACTGATTAGCTTTTTCTCCGCCATTGTCTATTTCCTCATTTGCATGTCCTTTGTGCTGGTACAAAGTTGCGTGTGGAATGAGATCCATGCACGCCCAAGGTTTTTTTTTTTGTTAATCGTAGAAATTGAGAGGTTGAAAGAAGTTATTTTTATAGTGAGTCTGCTTATGTTGGCAGTGAGTGGACAGCATGGGTCGAGCTTTCCGAGATTCCTATATTGGCTTGACAGGAGCAGTGGTGAGCCTCTACCTGGGCTTTGTGTGAATACTTTGTGTATTACATAAATTGGGTAAACAGAAGCTGCCTGGGGCTAATTTACTAACTGTCCAGTTCTCACAGTGGGAAAAACAGCATGCATCCATCCTCACCTGTCAGTCCTAGGAAATAGGACTTCCCAAAATGGTCCAGAAGTGTGCCAGAGAAGTGTAGCAGATGTACACATGCAGACTGCCCTCTGCTGTTGAAGAGACTGGCTTCTCTGATAGATGTGGTGTTTGCACTGCTCTAATTTACCCGACTTCATCTCAGGAAAAGCTTTAATTAGCAGAATCAGGTATACTGGGAGCAGGGAAATGAAATGTTCGGGACAGGAGGTAAACTACAGTAGGAAAAAAAGGTAATTTGAACTTGATTTAAGAAAAATTTGCCTGAAACAAGCATATTAAAAAAACTAAGTCGATTTGAAATGGGGTTAATAAGCCTCCAACACGTTATTAAAACCTGGAAGGATAGTGCTGAATGGTCAATGTGTGTAAGAAATGTAGTTAGAATAAAATCTTGAATGAAAAAGATCGCTTAAATGTTTGGTCAAGGTACATTGTAATAGAAAAATAGAAATCAGACTTTTGATTGATACTGAATAAAGAAGCTTTTCCACACTCGTATACAGTACAGCACACTGCCTGGCCAAAAAAATAGTCGCCATTTCAGAAGGGGCAAATTATTGAGTTACATCAACCAAAGAAAAACAATAAGAATAAGGAGATTTGAAATTGCTGGAACTGGGTTAAGAACACTTCAACACATTATCAAAACCTGGGAGGATGGTATTGAAGCGTCAAAAAAATCATGAATGGAGGTCATTTAAACCAAAGTTGCATCATAAAAAAGTCACCTTGGAGCGATGGAAAAAAAAAAAAAGGTTGTGTGGTCTGATGAGTTCAGATTGACCCTATTCCAGAGCGGTGGGCGCGTCAGGGCAAGAAGTGAAGCACATGAAGGGATGCATCCATCATGCATAGTGTACAAGCCTTTGGAGGCGGTGTAGTGATCTAGCGTTGCTTCATATGGTCACGTGTAGGCTCAGCGGCGTTATGTGGCAAAAAAGAAGAAGAAGTCAGTTGATAACCTGAAGGTACCGAATGAACAAGTTATCACATCTAGGTAGTTGTTCTTCCCTGATGGCAGGGGCATATTTCAGGAGGTCGTTCTGGGAGTGGGAAGAATCGTTTTTACACATGAACTGGCCATCAAAAATCAACCTCAAGGCAGACACATGATATAAACAAACAGATTCTAACTCTGATCATCTGCCGACAACCTCACAACCCCGCTCACGAGAATTTGGGGCCTTTAAACATTGGGAACATTAGTCAAAAAACGTCTAGCACAGAGCCAAGATGGCAACGGAAAATCTAAATGTAGAAGCCTGTATAAGCAGAGATTCAGGGCATCACTGTGTCATTGTTGTTCCCTGTAGCCCTCAGTGACTTACCATTCGCAGACCAGAGTGCACATTGTCCTCGCCGCCATAGCCGCTTCCTGCAGAGATGCACCATCTGTAACCTCAGACACAGACTCGAACAAACTCGTTTGTTTGTTTAAGGATGATGGAGAGAGAGAGAGTGACTACTTAGTGATATGGGTGCCTGCGGTCTTAATCTGTGCTGGCCTTGTCTTGCTAACTCAGCCTGACTCGCTGTGCTAGAGTGCATTGGTATAATTAATCAGGGCTGTTTAATGCCAGCAAATGACTGATTATTCCAACACAGTTGCTTTGCTGTTTGGTTGCACTCTTTCTACCCAATTTCCACCCAATTTAGTCATTACCAATTCCCACCCCATTATGTAGATCTCTCTCTATTGCACAACAGCCAATGATCTGGAAGGGTGAGGGCGAAACCGGTGCTGCATCCGACACACATAAAGGCAGCTGCTACATTTTGCACCTCCTGTTCATTACGATGGAAGAGAAACTAAACAGACACTTGTGATTTGTCTGCACCACACTAATCAACAGCGAGAGAAGAAAACAAGCACATGCCGCTAAGCCAGAGATGGGGCCAATTATGCTCTCCTGGACTCCTGGCTATGGATGGCTGTTTCATTAGGAGTTGCGTTTACATTTTCCTAATGATAGGCTGAAACTTCTGGCCCCCTGCTTAGACCTATCAATAAAACAATGTCAGTCACTATCTGTGCAACTAGAAGCGGATTTTGAAGTTTGTTAATTTAATTAAATGTGAACCTTATAATCTTCCCCAGGGGGAAAAAAAACATGACTCCTCGGGAAAATACGTCTTTTTTAATTTTTTTAATACCGCGGTACAAAATCTGAAATTAATAACAATTCCTAGATTGATGGAAAAACACAAACAATGAACATACAGTACTGTACAAGTCATTATTTTCTTTAAATAAAATAATTAAATCACAATCAAGGCTAAGTTTGGGTCAGTGAATATGGGGGAAAAAATAATAGTACACCCGCTATTTATATCTGTTTATAACCCATTACCTGAACAACATATGAATATCAATATATATATATATATCAAATATCTGTCGAATAGCTGAAAGTATTGTTAGTCATAGAACCACCAGAACATTTCATTAACACACGTGGCTCTTGATCTTTGACATTCAAAGAGCACAATTCCCAATGCTGCAACCGTCTTTTGTAAGGAGCTAGAAACAAGAAACAACATAAGAATGTGGTGTCAAGTGTTAAGAGCTCATTTGTATATTACACACAATAGAGCGATCGCATGTGACCTATTTGACTGCAAAATGCATATCATGACCATATAGTCGGTAACGTGGTGCGCATATCAATTCTCGGGTCTCGGCATCCTCTTGCTGAGGAAGTGCAACTCTGCCCTCAGACTCCTCCACTTATTTAGAACTTAACGAGAGAAAAAAAGCATAGTGTGCTGTCTTGGTTTTTTTTTTTTTCTGTTTTTTTTTTTTTTTTGCCCATTCTTCTTCCATAATGCATTGTAGAGCTGCTGTAACCACTGAATTGGAAAGTTGATTTATTCCTGAAAGGCCCAAGCTTCCAAGCTTAAGCACTCCCAAATAGCATAGAAGATGAAACCACCAAAGGCCTCAGCTGCCTTTCTCATGTTGTGTTTTGCTGGGGCTCCTTCGGATATGTGTGATGGGAAAAACTCGCAAAGTTTTGAAAGTTAATTGCTAAGACCCATAGACATTTTCATTTCAGCCGTGACATTTCTCTTCACTTCGGTCCACTTCACTTCACTTGGATTACAGCTTTCAATATGTTACATTATGGAGAAGTCCACACTTTAAGCTGTACAGTAACTGTGTTTAATGGTTTGGGCAACATAAGTGACCTAGTGATTTACTAGTGAATGATGTAATGGTATGTAACAGGTATTGCAAATATTGCAATATGAAGGATATACTGTACATCAATCAGCCGTAACACTAACACCAATGCCATGTGAATTGAATTACATTGATTATCAATTATACTGTATATCAGTAAACTGGTGACAGGATCATGGGCACATACGGCTCACCCATGCCTATGGGGAGCAAATGCCAGCCAGGTCCAAACCCACAAATTGCCAGTATCAGAACATCAGAATGGATCAGAACACTCACAGCCCCGACGCCCAGCAGCCAAAGAGTTTAAGGTTGTTGATCCTGCCACTAAATTCCCCAAATCGCAATATGACCAAGCATCCATGGAATGTGCCACACACACACACACGCACCCATTGGATAAAATCAGTTAAATCAAATGATAGTTTAGCAATGTAGTTAAATATAGACAGCAGTGAAGTGAAGAGTTTAGCAAATCTTTTTTCAGCTATCTCAAATATAACTTGGACGGTATCCTAGACGACAAGATGTGCATTTTCTGAATTAGGCCTCCATGTCTGAGCTGTTGTCAGTGGTGATGAAGGGAGAAAATATTATCACAGTGAGACAGCTAATACTTCTGAGTGGTAGATAAAATGATATGTATGTACTCTTATTAACGCAGAAGCTCCACAGCGCGAGCAGATGAGGTTCCGAGTTGCTGATTAGAGATCCAGAGGTTCGGGCCATACCACAGCTGGGTTGCCATTGTTGGACCAGACCCTTAATCTTATGCAACACCCAGCATCCTAAGCCCAGTTCGAAAATGAGTTGTGACTGAAAGGTGTAAAACCTGTGCCAAAAAGACAAATAATGAAGAAGCCCCAAACAGTGTTTAAAGACATTTGTGTTGGTAAAAGACCGCGCTTACTCCTCTTCTTACTGTCACCTGACTGCCAACTTGGACAAATTCCACTCGCTGAATTAAAAAACCCCAAGCATGTTTCTTAACCAAGGGGGGATTGGAGGAGGGAATAGAGTTTAGGATGTAGTGGTGATGTGCTGCTTATGTAGAGCAAGATCCACCCCGGGGGGTTGGGACACAACTTAGTTCACATCGAGTCATGATAAATTATTTTTAATGAGAATATCTCAGATCTTTTTTTTCCCTTTCATTTCAGTGGCCTTTAGATTAAGGGACTAGTTCTAATCTACGTATTTTGATATCAAGAGGTCTTTAAGAACTTGATTAAGAATCAGATTTTTGTGCGGTTAAATTCTCTGGTCTGGACTAACTGTGTTTCTCTCTCTCTCTCTCTTTTGTGTGTGATATCTCTTTCCCTAGTGTCTCTACGGCTGTTACGTGCACTCCTCCATCATTCCCACCTTCCACCGCAGGTGCTACTGGCTGCTGCAGGTAAAAGCCTTGCTCTCTTTATATGTACTTCGGTAGGCGTTTGTATGTCTGTGCAGGGTTTTTTTCTTTCGGTTTCTCTATGGCTCTGGTTATCTCTCAACAGGGGCTTTTTTTTTTTTTTACAATTCTGTAACATTTTGCTGAAGTTCTTCAATTCCTACCTGCCACTCTACGCCCCGTATGCTTCCTGCGGTGTATTTTTACACGATCCTTCCTACTTCACACGCTTTCGGCAGCCGCGTGAACGTATACTTCACATAACTCTTGGGAGTCTGCCACGTATAGATGCCAGGCCTGGTGCTCTGTAGTTGTATATAGCGTATAGAAAAAGATGACAGTTATGTATAGTTGTTGGATCCGTCCTTTCTTTTCTGTGCACGACATCTTTTGAGGCATTACACTAAAGGAGTGGATGAGGAGAGGTTTTAGAGGTAGATAGGCGAAGGCAGTTGTACCTCTCTGTGACGTGTTATGTCCTCTTGTCTATTCTTACACGACATCTGTCATGGCAAGTCTTTGCTGCTTCTTCTTGCACCCGCTGAATTCCGAACAATTTTATCGGAGGAGCGATTTTAACAATAGACTGACTAGGCTTTACAGAAAGTTGGATGTAGATTTAGATCTTTAATGAGCGAGCCAGCGGTGACAGTGTCTAGGAAAATGTCCTTGTGGCAATATGATGAAGAAACCTAGGGAGAAACCAGACTCAAAAGGGAACCCATCTTCTTCTTGGTGAAACCAGGTAGCGGTATTATAAATAAATACGGGATGGATACAGGTGTGGAAGAGCAGAGACACACTATAGCTAGTGTTGTTTTTTTAAGATGTGCAGTATAAGCATATTATTCGGGCATTTCCTGGGTCGCAAAGTTCAGAGACTTAAGGAAAAGAAATTATGTAAATATTCAGGCGTATAAATTACACAAGGTACATAACTCGATTTTCTGATGCACATTTTAGATTATGCAAATGATCTAAATATATATTACCAGTGCCAGATTTTTCTTGAAACACGACCAGGTGCCATCAATGCCGAAAAAGTCCGAGATGCAGACTGAAGAAAGAAATCTAATTACTCTTTCTGTCCTTGCTGTCAGATATTAATGACAGTTAAAAATGTAAACCGAAACACTAATACAATAAATGATGCATGTGAAACTCAGGGTGCGAGGCAGGATACACACTGGATTGGGGGATCAACCCATTGCAGGGTCCCAGCACACACACACTCACACACCCAATCATACACTGCATGCAGTGAGGAAAGGCCGGTGAACCCCATGTCTTTGAACTGTGGAAGGAAACCGGAGTACCAGGAGGAAACTCATCCAGCATGGGGAGAACATCGGTCAGAGCCGAGATTCAGACCCCCTGGAGGTGCCTGCATATTGCTGCCTGAATAATATTAAGTAATTTTATAAATTAAAAAAAATTAACAATATTCTCTCTTTACTGCTCATTATTTGGTAATAAAATTGCACTTGAACCAGTGTGATTTTTTTTGTTTGTTATTTATTTATTTATTTTTTAATCATTCTCTGACTGGTAATTGGGTGCACAGCTTGATGAAGCTACAGTAAATCGCGTTTATGAAATCATAATGTGTGCTTGAGATACAGAATGTTTTGAATGTATATTTTTTATTATTATTATAATTTTTATTTTATGGTTAACTATCTGAACTCTCCTGTAAAGAAAATGCGCTGGGTGTTTGAATGATAACCGAGCATCTGTCTCATACTCTTAGAGCTGACTTGATTTCCATTAATAATTGTATTATGGGCAGAACGTGGCCTTGAACCTACAGGGCCGAGGGTTCGTTTCCCTCCTCAGGTCTGTGTGTGTGTGTGTGTGTGTGTGTGGAGTTCGCATGTTCTCCATGTGCTTGGTGGGTTTTGTCTGAGTACTCTGCTTTCCTCCCACAGTCGGCATTGCCAAATTACCTGTAGTGTGTGTGTGTGTGTGTGCCCCCCTGCGACCCTGTACAGGATAAGCGGTATGGAAGATGAATAAATGAATTAATTTTATCTCTGGATTAGGACGTCTCCTCCAATGTCCTCCATGCAAAAAAAAAATCTTTTGTGTACACACTATTAAATAATTAACATTATCACAGCACAGTTTATAGCAACATCTCCCCAATTTTAATGACCATCTGTCCCAAGTTCAAACTTACAGGATCAGATTTTCCCGCTGTGCCCTTATTTGGTTCCCAGTGCCTTTGCTTTTTTTGTAACAGTATACACGGTGTCCCAAAAGTCTCCATACATAGGGGCAATTTGCATAATTAAGCAATAACATGCACAGCACCAGATGTGTTAACACGAGCTCATCATAAGAGGGAGAGTTAAGGCGTGTGTTTACAAACAAATGACAATCATGTAAATGATGTTTTGTAAATGATGTTACATTTTGATTTAAATTTTAAAAAAACGCGTTAATTCCCCTTATGTTCGGGGAGACTGTCGGGACACCCTGTATTCTCGCGCAGTCAGGAGCATAAAGTGAGAAAGGTGGTAGATAAAAGGGGTGGAGTTAGTATTACTTCTAATTTGCATGCCATGCATATTCATGGTGGCTTGCATTATTCATGGGGAAAAAGGCAGTGCAGACTTTAAGTCTTTTTATTAGTTTCTTGGGTATTAAAAACATTTTAAAAAATAGAGTATATTGTTCACTGTAGATTAGTTTTAATGGTTTAAAATTACGTGTACACTTCAGTATTTAGAAATTCAGGCTGTACTCATAATGGTCGCCTTGCACCTTCAGGTTCCTGGTTTTAATTCCCGCCTCAGGTCTGTGTCATGTTCTCCCCGTGCTTTGTGGGTTTCCTCCAGGTACCCAAGTACAGTTCAAAGAGATGCAAATTAGGCAAATTCGTGAACTGCCCGTAGTGTGTGAATGGACGTCTGAGTGTGTGTATGTGTGTGTGCCCGGTGATGGATTGGCATCCTGTCCAGGGTGTACCCCGCCTCATCCCCCAATTTTCCTGGGATAGTCTCCAGGCCCCCCTGACCCTGTATACAGGACCAAGCGGTATAGACGACGATGACGATGGCTATACTACAGTAAGTGAATTATTGGATCCAAACGTGGAGAGACTTATATTTATTTTTGCTCCCTATGTAGGTTACCAAAGCATGTGGTGATTTATAGTAAACAGCGATGCTTTCCTGCACATGATTAGGAGGGCCCTACAGTATATCTAGAGCAGGTCAGGAATTGTTCTACTAACAGACAGTAATCTAATCCTGCACTCTCCTTTGCGTTTAAATGGCTTTCACTTTTATGATAAAATCAATGTTGATATTATACTTCAGTGGGATACAGTAGTCCTGGGTAAGCCATACATCATGTCACCGCCATATTCTATTCGAGCATCATCTTCAGAATAAGACCATAATCACAATAACCTTTTGTCTGACAGAAACGGGGCAACCGGGTATGCCGTGAGACAGCTCGTCCACAGCATACTGTATGTGTCTCTTCTGTCTTTATTCCGTCTTTTATCCTTGTCCCGAATGTATGGAGACTACCACAATCTGGTATCTAGATGTCCAGAAGTGTGTTCATTCATCTTTAGGAGCCCTGCTATCCTTGCCAGGATCATGATGGATCCCGAGCACTGCAACTGAAGCAGGAATACAGCTTGAACGGAATGCCTGTCTATCTATCGGTTGCACAGGTGCTGCTCGTCATCAGGCGAGACAGGAAACTGCTGGGGCCCCGGGTCAGTAGAGGAACCCGGGGCTGACAAACTTATTTATTACTTGATAATGGTGATGAATGCTAGTTGTTAAGGCCCCCTGCAACTTTTTTGCAACAGACTCTCACATTCACACCTAGGGGAAGTTTAGAGGAGCCAGACCACCTATTGCTCGTTTTTTGGGAGGTTTGAGGAAACCAGAGAACCTGAAGGAAGCCCACGTGGAGATTGGAAGAACATGCAAAGCTCCACACCGGCGCAGATTCTGTGCCAAGCTCGGATTCGACGAGAGTTGAGATGGCCGCTCTACCAAGCCACATTGTTCTTCGTCTCTGAGAGTTCCACACATGATGTCTTAATATAGGTATTTTTTATAATTATTCCATATGCATACAATCAAGCGACAATGCCACAAGCAACCGTTAATTTCCGATTTAAACTGGTGACACCAAGCCGTCATTGCATCATCAGGAACAAGAGGCATGAGGGCAAAGCGACAAGTTTAATTAAGACTTCGTAAAATTGTATAACACGGTGCGGCTGTGAATCAGAATCAGACCACCAGCGTGACGTCTGTGCATGATTAGTGGACGGGGGGGAAAACAAATAACACTAATAAACACCATGCATGCTGTTATAGTAGATCTAGGGGGAGTCTAAAAACAGATGGAAGGTACACTTTTACAAACAACAGCACTAACCCTCACTACGTACATGGCCACGAGAGACCAACCTGGAGTAACATCAGTGTCGTGTTTGTTGTAGTGTGAAAGCAGGGTTAAAAAGTCTTAAAATAAACACTTCCACTTGGGCGTACACATATGGCTTTGCATTCTCAGGCCAGTTTTTTTTTTTTGTTGCAAAATAACGAAATTGTGAAAGTTCAAGTTTATTACATATAGAGAGTGTGTATAGTAAGCGTTTCCTGTAAAGCTCTTACCCACTCGACAAGACAACAAATCACCTTTAGAAATGGGAAATGTTGCAGCATCTGTTTGTTGCCATAACAACACCTCAAGTGTTTCATAAAAGCGTACCATACAGTGCGGTGGAGTTAAAGGAGTGTTAGCTGAATTAACATCGCAACCGTGAACCAGCGGTTTAAGCAGGAAACAGTTGGACAGCTCTACACACCTCATCTTGCATAATTATTATCCATGAATATATCTTTATGTATAGGTGCTGAAGTGTTTGACCTTTCCATGGTTAAATATGTCCTCAGAACCAGAAGTACTTGTAAAATCTTTTGTAGATATAGTATGCAGGGCAGTTATGATATTCTTTTACTTCATGCATTAAAAAGTTCCAGTGTATGATGGACAACTCGAGTCATTTTTCATGACGGATATTAAAACCTGTGGACGGTTTTGAGGAAAAAAAAAAGTGTTTTAGAGGAGAACTCAAAGTTTAAGTTTCAGAGTTGAGGGCAGCGACCGGGGATTTTTTTTATTTATTTATTTTTTGCTGATGCTTGACTTTTCGGCGAGGGTGCTGTGAAATTTAAAGTTGCTCATTAACATGCCAGTAACCACAGTACTGTACACATGCCTTTCCGCTCCGCAAAGATGACAAAACCATGCTTCCTGTAACCAAGCGGGTCCCGTTCTATAGACCTAGTGTTATGTAAATGAGCTTTACATAGAGATAACTGTAACTATACTCAACTACCAAATGCATACATTTCATGAAAGGTGACCGAGGCTGAGAAAAAAATTAATCACGGCCCATACCATTAGGTAAAGTATTTCTAAAAAAACACCCCTGTGTGACTAAAACACCCCTGATGCCCTCCCTGGTGCCACCCATGCCAGTTCTATGTAAAGTTTTTACATAGAAGTCATACATGGGACTTTTGATTGCACAAAATAACAGAACGCAGTTATGAGAGTAAATACTACCTTTATTTCTCTATACAGTGCGTTCGCAATAAAGCGGGTATTGCTAGGTAGCGGCAAGTAATAATGATGGAGACAAAATTATTGAGAGAATGGAACGAGATGAAAAGATGGCAGACATTGCTCGTTCTGTTGACGTGAATCGTTCAAGCATCGGCACCATTTTGGGGTCTGGGATACAGTAGCTCAGTGGTTAAGGCATTGGCATATGCTTCAGGAGGTCCCATGTTCAAATCCCTCGACTGCCAAGTTGTCCCAGTTGGGCCCTTGAGCAAGACCCTTGTATAATGAAATACAAATGCAAGTTGCCCTGGATAAGGGCGTCTGCCAGATGTCTAAATGTAATCTAAATGATTCTAAAGAACACTGTAGTGTACTGTAATATACTGTGTTAGTGTCCAATGTTTATTGGAAACTGAGGAAAAAGTGTTTCAGAGGAGTTTAAGTTTCTTTTGCTGACGCTTGACTTTTTTCGGCGAGGATGCCTGACTTGAGAACAAATTGAGGAAAGACCTTTTTTAGTTTGTATGTAGGGGACTTATTGTATAGTCCCCTGCTACACTAATGCACTTATCCCAGCTTTTCACTAGTGCTTGGATACCATCGAGGTACGTAGAAAGTTCTCAGTACACTGGCCTCCCAGGAACTTCTTTAATGGCCCAGACATGGGGAAATGGTGAGATCAGGACTGTTCTGGGGATGTGGCGATAACTCCCATCTGAGTTCCTGTACTGTACAAGTGGTGTTGGTGTTGAATGATTGTGTGTTTCCCACATAAAAATGTGTCTCCTCCACAAGTTGGTGACAAATTATCCATCGATTTTCAAGGATCAGGCGTTCCACTCGCTGAAAGTTCACCTCGGTCAGGGTCATCATTCACAGCTGTACGGCCCAAACGTTTGCAGCATTCAGATGTATTACTGTGGCTAAGCACCTCATCACCGTACTGTGCTTGAAGGTTTCTGTAAATGTCAATTGTTTTTATACCTTCATTCATGAGGAATTACATCACGAGTCCCGGTTCGACTTGCACACACCTCTTAGTTTGCCTATGAGTAATGTGATGTTTCCGTTCCTTGTCTCAAATTCTCCCCAGGCATCATGCCTCATTGAGTGCATGTCTTCCCAGTGGGTACAGGTGGGATTGCGGGCCATTTTCATGACCATACAAACTACAGACCTACTCATTGGGGACGTCTTCTGGACCTATTAAAGCCCTAAAAATGTTAAGTGCAAAGATACCTTCAGGAATAATTTTATGAAAGTTCTTATACTAGAGTTTTCCTTAGGGCATCTTCACGGAGTCATTAGTAATATTTTGTGAGGATCTAAAGACCTGCTTAGCTTCCCATGTGTCCTGTTCTTTGTTTCCTTTTTTAAAATGTATTATTATTTTTTTATTATTTCACTTACTGGATTTTTAGGCAGCACAGTAGCTTAGTGGTTAGCACTGTCGCCTTGTGCATTCATGGTCTGGGTCGATTCCTGGCCAGGTTCGATTCCCGTCTCTGTGTGCATGGAGTTTGGATGTTCTCCCCGTGCTTGGTGGGTTTCTTTCGGGTACTCCGGTTTCCTCCCACAGTCCAAAGACATGCAGATTAGGTTAATTGGTGTTTCCAAATTGCCTGTAGTGTGTGAATGAGTGTGTGAGTGTGTATACTGTATGTGTGTGTGCCCTGAGATGGATTGGCACCACATCCAGGGTGTACTCCTGGGATAGGATCCAGGCCCCCGTGACCCTGTAAACAGGATAAAGCGGTAGTATATGAGACTGATGAGACTTACTGGATTATTTATTTACCATTATAAATTGTTACAGTATAATGTTGTGGCATTGACAATGATTGTCAGATTTGTCCTAGTATACTGTGCACTTGTGTCCTGCCCCAATTTAAACTCATGTTACATGCTGTAGGTCTAGATCCCTAATGAACAGGCATAAAGCACAATTAAAAGAGAACCCATTCTGTCCAAAAAGACATCGGAATTGTATTAAATATCACCCTTAAACAGTACTAAGCGTGTTGAAAGGAGGTTCGGTAGGAGAATATGGTAAATACATCCTAATCTCAAAATCTGTAGTATCTACAGTAGGGATGAATATTCACTGAAGCAAAGGTGAGGCTTGGGGAAGTGAAAATATTCAGGATGTTTCTGTGCAGCCAGGCAGAAGTAGCGCATCAGAATGAATCAGGCAGAGCCGTCGGGGAAGAGGAACCATAGGACTAGTAGTGCGTATATGGTGATATTTCAGATTTGGCTTTGCATGGTAAAATAAGGTATGGTCTCAAAGCCAGGCAGCTTGTATTTTACAGCTATACATTTAATGCCATACAGAGGTGCTGATCCGAAGGTCAAGAGTTCAAGCTCAACCCTGTCCGTTCCAAACTGTCCCAGTCTCCAAACTGGGATACGCGAAGAAAGAATGCAGTACTGTACTGTATATGTGACGAAATAAAGGCTCAAATAACTCACCTGTTTGATTTGGCTTGAACCGGTTAAGATGCGACTTCAGGAATCTTCTCCAGCCTCTGTAGAAAATCTGACTTGGGGAGATGAATGTACCAGATCCTGAGTGGAATTGTTTTGATGAGGAATGTCTGCGTAATAAAAGCGATAAAGAGGAGATGGGGGTAATGAGAAAGCAGGCCTCTCTTCACTCATTGCAGACATTTCTTACTTCGGATCGCGTCCCATTCTTCACAACGAGCCTCTGCGCCATCCCTTCGCTTGCAGCGGAGCACTTTCTCTTTCTCCACATGCCAGGAGGGCTTAGGGGAAGCATTAGCAGTATTACCCAGCATGCTTAGCTTCTAACAGGTCCATGACAAACGTTCTCACTCACCGAAAATAGACGGCTTGAATGTGGGAATGGCCGTCGAGGGAGCCGGGATGTTAAAGGCTTATTATCAGTTCAACAGGTACATACACACACGCGAACACACACATATATACACGCACGCACGCGCGCGCGCGCGCACACACACACACACACAGAAGCTGTAGTTGTCCCAGTGGCTCCCCTAACTGATTCAATCACTCCACGTCTCTTGTTTAACACTTATCGAAAGTAATTCTTTCGCTCTCCTTCTCCATCAAATCCAGCATTAGAGAGCCGAGGTGTAGCCTGGGAGATGAGGATAATTATGATTTTAATATATCTGGGGCTGAAACACCACCTCATTTGTCGGGCTGGCTGGCAGAGTCTTGTCGAGGGTCAATAGCCTGCGCCGGATCCTCTATATATATGTGTGTGTGTAGAGAGGAAAGGAGAGCTCCATTGTATCAGATAATGAAATGACTCATAAGTCCGGCGAGTGTGCCGATTAATCATGTTTTTACAAAGCTCTCTCTCTCTCTCAATTTCTCCTCGACTCATACTGTAGCAAGAGCGGCGAAAGCTGCGAAAGCCGCCGTCTCCTGCAGAGACGTGTGTATGCTTTAAACAAAGCAGCTGCTCCATCATATACCCTGCTGTATTGCGTACCCACGTGTGTCCTACGAGCCTCGAGCTCATTAACACATACGCGCTAATCCACAGACGTAAACGCTCTCATTTACTCAGTCTCGCACCCACCCTCACACTGCTGCTCCCACTTTGACAATTAGACCTGATTGAGTTTGACAGCGAGGAGCGTGGGACTGAAAACTTGTTAAACGATTATCGCAATTTCACAAGCGCATTTAAAAAAAAAAAAAAAAAAAAACATTTTACAGTGTATATTACTATCCGTGTGCATTTTTGGAACCTCTTAACACCTACCCACTCCTGACAACGGCTGAGAGAGGAACCGTGGACCCATCGTCTTCGGAGTAATTGATGAGGAGGAGTCGAACTCGGTCAGACCTCACCTCCTTTGTGCCGACGCAGAGCTGCTGGGCCGGCCAGAAACGGCCCGAGGCTAAAGCAGATTCCTGCTTTGTAGACCCTGCGGTGGGTTCTCCTCCACCCATTTATTTATTCATTGCCATATTTTGTTTATCCAGGCCTGCCGTGGAGAACCTGAAGCCTACTAGGAGTACTATCCCCCCCTGCCCGGACAGGAGAAAGTGATGTATTTTTAAGAGTGCTAACATCGCAGCTCTGAATCATGTATGAGCTTAACCTCTATTGCACTGATTTAACTGGCAAAACGGGAGACATAAAGCCTGTTACCGTGCCGTCTTTTTTTCCGCCAGATTGGGTTTCACTAGCTCCAAAGGAGCATTGATTGCGGATAATATTTAAAGCCTTGACGTTTGCAATAAATTCTGAAAAATGGCAGGTTTTTAGCCGCGTGCTCGCCGTTGACTCTGTATCGATTCCGAGGCGAATCTGGGAGAAGGAAGTGAGCGATCTGCTGTCCCCAAAGAGTTCAGCATGACTCCTAACCTTACCTAGAGTATTTGACTGGGAAATCCAGAAGCGGAATAAAGAGTCAGGTCAGCAATGTTACAGAATATATCAGGGCTGGAAGTGAACCTGGTGCTGTGCTCACGTACATCTATTTATTTATTTATTTTTAAATAAAAACATCCAAATAAAATCAAGAAAAGTATGATCGACTTCTGGATGTTCTGTAATGCTGGTTCGGGTCGTGTGGGCATCATAGGGTTTCAGTAGTATTTTGGAGTGTAGTGTTGATTTGTTTTTGTAGTGTGGAAATGGATTTTGAACGCTCAGTGATTGATTGTTCTGTTTGCGCGTCATATTTTTTCCCAAGCTGCTAAATCTTAAATGCGGTTTTCACTGGCTGACATTAAGTTTTTAGGATTGTCAATCCAAAAGCATCCAGAAATAGAGCCAGAAATAAGTTTGAGTTCAGGATATCGAGTGTTCTTATTTATGTGTGTGTACAGTGAAACCTTATATACGCGATTGCGATTGATTGCAATTGATACAAATTGTACTTGGTCTGCGAGTGTTTTGCAAGACAAGCACAATGTTCAAAATAACGAGCGAGGTCTTGAAATCCTCGCTGGATCACATCTGAGCCAATGGTTCCTCTCTCTCTCGCGCGCGCGCGCTGCTGTGTGTGAACTATACTGTGCTCCACAGTAGCCCCCCTCCTCCTCCTCTCTCGTCTTACACCAGCCATGATTCTTTTCAAAGGTAAATTACAGGTTCATTTGTTTTATTTTTACTTTATATTTTGTATTAATTATTTTCTATATGAATATAATCAGACTTCCCAGTATTTCTTATGGGGAAGTTCGCCTTGATATATGAGTGTTTTGGATTACGAGCACTAATATATATATATATATATATATATATATATATATAATCATCCATCTAGGAACTGTAAAGACCAATGGTCACCACTGTAGTTATTTCATACATTCTCAAGGGCGTGAGCCACGGTATGCATGCTATATTTGCCCTTTAAGATATTCTATATTACATCGAGTGACGTATAATATTACAAGGGTTGCCAGATCCTGTAAATATAGAAAATATAGAAATATAAAAAAGATAGAAATATTCAGGAACTTGACTTTGCAGGAACATAAATGTGTTATAAATATAATAAAAATATAAATGTGAAATAGAGAGAGAGAGAGATGCAGCATTGCATGGCGTTTAATCAATCCGTCTCGAAACACACTCACTAACTGAATTGAGATTTGTTGTTATTGTTGATTTTGAAAGTGCACTGAATAACACAAAGTGAGTAAAGCACGAGGCAGGGTATCACATGAACCTCCAGCTGCCTTACTAATTACTCGGTAGCAATTGCTAACCAAAGATATGCTCTGTGCATTTGAAACACACCGATCAAAATGTCTGACAAGTCGTTGACAGCGTTAATGATGTGTGATATGATAGAAACACAGCTGTGCTTATTTTACATGGTTTTTGGTTGCAGTCGATGGAATTCTTTTTAGGTTTGCGCTTAAGATTTGTGCTTTTTTTTTTCCTTTTCTTTTTTTTTTTTTTTAAGGAATGCGCTTTATTATTAATTAGAACCATTACAAGACAAGACACACTTTTTCCTACAAATTGATAAAAAAAAAAGTGTCTCACCCGGGGAGCTAATCCAATCTGGCAACTCATTGTTTTTACAGCATTATTTTCTAGTCGATCACGATTAGTAGGCTTACTTAACATACCAGGTCCTACATGAGTATCTGCTAATCGTGCGCGTGCTTATCTGTAAATGACTCAAAAGGTTGAACGTGATCAGTAATAGTTACTAGGGTCAACCTAGTACCATTTCCAGGTTAATTGTTATGGAATGAGCGCATTCAGACGTGAAGCTGACCCCTTAAATTTATGGAAAATTTATAGAAAGCGGTGCACATCTGAAAGCGGCTTATACATGTGTTCGCGTGTGTGTGCCGAAGCCGGGATACTGAGCGATGTTGGCAGCGCAGACGAGCAGCTGTTTGATGTGCAAGATGGGACGGCTCCTCCTCCGTCTGTCAACTGTGAGCGTGTGTATGTGTGTGTGCACGCATGCACATCTGTCCTCACTGTGTTCTCAGATTTGACATCACAGGTCTTTGGCCTTACATAAAATTTTAACCTTACACCCTGCCATCACACACTCTCAAGCCCCCGAGCTACTGTATATACACACTAGAAATGTGCATGCAGTCTCTAAAAATAGCACTGAAAATAAATAAAAAATAAACCACAGGTATCATGTCTGTGTTTGATATACTCTCTTCACTATCCACTATGTTTTTTTTTTCTTCTTCTTTTTTTTTCTATTGATCCTCCTCATGGCTTATCCATAATAGATGTCAGAACGTGTACATTCTCTGCTTCA
This sequence comes from Clarias platycephalus, assembly GCA_030068275.1. Lineage (NCBI taxonomy): Eukaryota > Metazoa > Chordata > Actinopteri > Siluriformes > Clariidae > Clarias > Clarias platycephalus. The sequence goes on along the minus strand of JAQQZT010000015.1, from coordinate 8,483,283 downwards.
TTTATAAAATATAACGGTATGCAAGCTGATGCTGTAATACAAGATTTGCCAATAAGTGGATTTGTTTATGCATGACTGACAGCGTGTCTTGTGGTTCACAAACTTTCAGGTACCGAGCTATATTTTCTTCTGTGCATGAGTGTTTCCATCAAGGATACATCTTTTGTAACTTTAATGTGTATATTTTATCTGGAAAGGTGCACGCGCTGGACTAACAATTAGCTTTTAAAATAAGAGGCTCCTTAAACTCTGATTACGTTCCTTCAGTTATATTTAAAATCCATATTAATGGTATGAAAGGTGTTCCCTTTATTTATGAGATTGCACTAGCGAGTGACTGATCACTACAGTAATATGATTCCAGTGTGGTGGGTAGTACTGACTGTAGGATGTAATAAGTTCCCTCTGCAAACAGTGTGCGGAATGTGTAGTGTACTGTAAGATTTATATAAACCATTGTACAGTAGTTGTGTTTTAGAATTGACCCACTGAGATGAAAGAATAAAATGTAAAAATCTGTGGTCCACCAATTATTTCCATGATGCCGTGGCCAGATTCTGGTAAACAATCGGCCAAAAAGCAAGTAAAAGCTGCAGACAACAACAACAAAAACATTGTCAACTTGAATTTCACAGAAATTGTGTTTTTCTTTTAATTAAAAATTTCCAGCAAAGATCATGTTGTGTAAGGAGCCTGTTAAGTTCTCATCTCACTTTGACTAAGTGTGCTTTCACACCATGAGCCTAAGCATTGATCCTGATTCACTTAGGGTGTCTTCACATTAGGCACGTTTGATTTGTACAATGCTCTGGAATGATTGCTTTTCCCTCCCCACTCCCCCGCTGGCACAAAGCGTTCACATTATTTTTGCTCTCCATTCTTGGGTACACTTCCTTATTATGCTCTCCCATACAACAGGTGGCAGTATGCACCTACTGTACTTGGTTCCCGAAAGCAAATTTACTGTAAACACAAGAGGAAGAAGAGAATGTGTCCCGCTAATTCTGCCTAATATTACTGATAACGTTGCGTCTAATCGGTGATCTATTTCGGGTTAGTGTTCAGGTATGATTGGCTTTCATATCTGATTAGATCTGTGCTCGAGTACGCAGTACTGTTTCTGAGTGTGAAACGATTGTGTTCTCATTGATAAAAATGAACCAAACTTTAGGGTCAAGGGTTCTCTGGCCATAATGTAAAAAATGCCCTTGAGGTGATTTCACACCTTCAGGTTATTTGCTCAGGTCTGAATCACTTGACAAGTTTGTAAACTTGTAGCGTTTTCCCATTTGAACGTCTCCTTGGGTTACTGGTCAGGTGTCTCTGCCATAGAAACCGAAAGCATAGATTCAGGAAGAAAATCCAATGTTTTTATGCACTGGAGTTGCTGAAGGTGCATATCAAGATGTATACTGGTGACTCAAAATCCAGCTATGTTCATAACGCCACCTGCTGTATTGGAGAGTGTAAATACCAATGGGCAAACTCCAGGTCTAAATAAATGAGTCCAATGTGAAAGTACCAGTTCGTGCAGTTCCTCAAATGACTATTTGGAACTCACGTCATAAGCGAGTCAATCCCCATAGACGCCATATTAAAATGTCCAACTTTGCAGAAATAAACATGTTGGCAGTCTGGTACAAAAACAAACAAACAAACAAAAAAAACTATTTTGGTCTCCATAGCTACATGTTCCACTCATGACAACCTTTTTTTTTATGTAACTCAACAGTAGAAATTACATTAAGACATAAAATTATGCATAATTAAGAGTATGGCTAATTTGAGAGACCATTAGCTGTCTGTCATGCGTCACTTTAGCTAACTAGAATCTGTGAACTTGAATTCTCACCTGTAGGAGTTTAACACACATACAGTAAGAAATGTAGGAGTTGATATGTAGGGCATGGATGATGGAGTTTAATCCAATGCAAATGAACGTTAAGATAAAAACTAATGTTAGCCGCCTTAGCATTTTAGCTGAGGCTAAGCTACATTAGCTAGCTTATGTTGTCAGTTTATGGTAACTATGGTAAGTATACATGTTCCAACCAACAGCCAGACTCGGTTTGTCCCATTTATGGATTACCTGGGGTTTAGGCGGAGTCAGCTCCTGCCAAGATGTTGATGAAGAAGAGACCACCACTTCAGAACACCCATACTGTACATCACAGTGATTTTGACCAATTTCTCTTTTTAATAAGGTCTATGGCAAATATGTAGATGTACTCGGGTACGGACCATCATTAATAATGTAAGTGCTGACCAGCTGAGGCGCGGAAAGGGGAAGACAGTAACACCTGGGCATAACACGAATCAATCTAGTGTGTAAGAAGTCAAAATCTGTTATTCCTGACCTCCAACAAGAAAAAAAAAAAAACATCCTTCAATGTGGAAGTCCTATTTGGGGAATCAGGAAGGTCAGTTTCCTTTAAAATGGATTACAGGGTGACATCAAATCAACATGGCTGCTTACAGCATCAGCGGTAAACACAGTAGTAGGGTTACTTCTTACCTTTAAATCAGTTATGCTGTTTATTCTCATGTATTTGCTTTTAATAGATTAACATACAGACATTACATCTGTGAGTAATCAGATTGAGTATATGCATTACGCATTAGAGAGATAATAGTGCTGGCTAGCTTGATGCGTGTAGCTTGTAGATTTTGGTGTCCATGGCTAATCATCCCTGATGATACAGCGATCATTTACCAGCTCAATGAAAAAAAAAAAAAAATTTATTCTCATTTTGTTCATGTAGGGTTTAAACCTGAGGTGAGCTCGACTCAAAGAAACATGGAAACCAGAAACATAAAGGTTGATGGAATGGAATTAAGCTAAACCACAACGGCTATTTTTATCAACGCAAACAAAACAGTTAAATTTCATCACCCGAATATTGCGTTGATATTAAAAGCCCTGGAGCAGAACTAGATCTCTTTAGAGTTCCTTAACAAATAACTTGCTTGTCTGCTGTCAAGATTAAAGCATTTGTTCATAACTGCTGATGTTTTGTAAAAAAAAAAACTATTTGATGTATTGTGTAACTGGCTGCCGGTCCCCGGGATACCAAGTTCAAACTTCTGTGTCTAATCTGAGATCATTAAAAACCTGATCGAGCACTGACTCATTTTAATGGCTATCCCACCTCCTCCTCCTCTTCCTCCTCCTCCTCCTCCTCCTCCTCCTCTTCACAGACCCTTTTTCTCTGGGCCGCTGCTTTCCTCAAGCCAGTTCACTGATTATCCCGAATCCCCTCAGCGCATTCGCCATGCCATTTTCACTTTCACACAGGAGCTGTGCGCAGGGCACACAAGAGCGCCAGACACGCACAAGAAACAAGATGGCTGCTTAATAATGCAGAGCTTTGCGAAAGGGCAGGACACCGGCGGCGAGGTACACTGACATTCAGCCGATTATTGAGCACTAGCCGCTCGCAGCCGTGTGTGTCTGGCCGGCAGACTCGACATGGCTGAGTGTTGGAGCATGAGATCGGCCCTGACTTATTGTGTTACCGCAACACACAACCTGTAGAGTCGGCAGCACTGCTCATGGTTTCCTCGGGCCAGTGTAGACGTACAAAATGATCATGTGGGAGTGAGTGAAAGACTGAACAGATCAGTAGTGTGTGTGAGATAGAGAGACAGATAGAGACATAGAGAGACGGAGAAGAAAAGGGAGAAGGTTTGAGTGTGTATATTTGTTTGGGGTGGTGTTTGTACTAGGTGCCTTCGGCTACTGTATGTTTACAGTGCAAGGTCGAATCAAATGTGAACACAAAAATCTGATCTTAAGTGTGATCCTATGCTTACGTGTGCTGTAAGTATTATTTAATATGATTTTCAAGAATCATGAAAGCAAGCCAGTTTGACCTGCAAGAATATTTGCTTGCTTGTGCTTTTTTGTTTATCACAGGATTCTGCATTAATATAACAAACTCTGATATTGTAAATAAAATGCACTTATCCGTCCCGTATAAAATAAAAAAACAGGTTGCACACACTAATGTTTTGAACGACCTCTTTTAGCCGTGATTGCAGCTCACGACGTGGTGACCGGTTCATGTGTGAAAATGATTCCTCATGCTGCCAGGACCACTCTTTCACACTTTGAGTTTCGGGATATACTGTACAGTACCCGTGCCATCATGGAAGAAAAGCTTCATAACCTGATCATTCAGTAAATTCATGTCTTAAGCAGAACTGAAACAACCCCCAGATCATAACACTGCCACATTGACCGTTTTCCACTGCTCCACAATCCAATCTTTATGTTCTCTTGGAAACAGAGGCCTTGTTTTCTGATTAGTCTCACTAACAAGTGCGCGACACAGCTGTTTATGTTACGAGGGGGCGCTTCAATATGGCGACGCCAAGTATGTTGTTAAGTGTGGGAGACCCAACACAGGACAAAGAGGGGAGCATTGGGCCGTGGAGTGTTTATTTCACCAGAGAATCAGCAGATCGGCTCGCGTGACCACCACACAGCACTAAGAAAGGGGTTTGTCTTATTATAAAGAGGGGTGCGCTTATGTCTGCACGTACCACCTCATTTCTGATTCTTTTTCCCGACTTAGTACTTTCTAAACTTGTGCTCAGGTTCCCCTCCTTCTCTTGTGAAATGATCAAAAAAAAAAAAGTTTTATTATTTATTTATTATTATTATTATTGTTTTTACATTTCTCTTTCTTTTATCTTTTCTTTTTTTTTTCTTTTTTTTTTTAATCCCTATACCAGAGCAACGCTCTCATACCTGGTGCTATCTAATGTTCACACATGGTTCACTGATTTCTGGGAGCTTAAGTATCCTACCGGCCAGGTGTAGCTTGTTCTCTGTGATTGTCAGCATGGCGGGGTTGCCTAGCAACCGTGCCGTCCGCCGATCTGCCTGACTATAAATCCCTGGGATGGTCACCCGCGGCTTCGCCTGTGTTACAGTTCAGTCCCATGAGTTCTCACGTGGAAATGCTTTTACACTCAATATTAAACATACATGTACAGTAGCTATGATTTCTGCTTTCAAGTTTTTACAATGCAACTTCACCGCATGTTTAAGTGATCTCCTGAAATCAGAGCGGCAAGCAGTGTATACAGTATACGTGTCAGCAATATTAACCAAAATATCTACACCTCTGGCCTTTTCTTTCTTTTTTTTTTTTTGCATGTTTCTTGCTGTAAACATTGTTGTATATTTTTGAAGCAGAAAGAATAGATTGATTTTGTACAACAGCAAATATGCTCTGACAGTAGTTACAGTTGTAACACAGATAATAGGTTTATATTAGTGCGCTCATTCTGGTACGTTTTTGTTTCTATAGTAACGGCTCATTCACAGGAACTCGTATGGCAGATGTTTCACATAATCTGAGTCTAACGAGAAACGGATAAAAAAAAAAAAAGCCATGTTGTTTAACAACTGAAAAACTCATTGATACAGTCTGGTGGTGTAACGTGTGGAAGGAGTCGTCAGTGTCAGCTTTTTCCCAACACAGGATATTCTTCAGGATAGCAGAGTTTTTGCATCTTTGGGGTTTCTCAGTAGCATGACAAATTGCACAGTTTTTGTCTTATCAACTACAAGAGGGGGGAAAAAAATTAAAAATCCAGCGAGGCTGGTGAGGAAATGAATGTTTATAGCTGATAAAACATAAGCGATAGCAGGAGCGAATTCGTCTCGTGGACGTTCCACAACATTAAATGTAATGATAAACTGCTGGTAAGCATGTGTCATTCTGTAATGAACTAAAGATTGAAATCGTCTGCAGATCTCCGTAGTGAAAGCGGAATAATACATTGGTGCTGTTATAAGAAACTAATCCGCTTCAGGGCTTCATGTCGAGCCGTATCACACCACCCCTTACTTCATGTCTTCTTTTAAAGCATTGTCATTTAATTATGATGTTCCTCGTTGCAGATGTGCATCGTGTACTTGAGGTTATTGATTTCAATTATGTAGACATGCCGGGTATTTCAGTACAGAGTGCTCTGTACACGCTGCCACACACGGCTCACGTGCGCGTGCTAATTTGAAATGTCAGCGTAAAAAAAAAAAAATCTAATCTGTGCCCAAATTCCGAGTAGAATACTGACTCACTGGTGAGGTTCTTATTTTCTGAAAAGCCTGAGCTCATCTCTAATAGGACGGGGCCATTTCTGATCGAGTCCTGGCAAAGATGATGTCCTGCCTTTAATCTTTCCCTTTGTGTGTGTGTGTGTGTGTGTGTGTGTGTGTATGTGTGTTTGTATATGTGGTGGATGTTTGGCAGGCATATAGGAAACCGGATTCTATGTATATATAGTACGTGTGTGAAAAAAACATCAGCAGTGGTTAAGATGTGTGTGTGCACTGCAAGAACGGGCAGGATTGTGACGCGGCATGCCTTGTTCCCGCGCGCCACCCCAGCTAATGACCAGAACTGTCGCATTTGTCTGCCACTGATTGCACATCAGAGGCCCAATTAGCTCTGGAGCAGCCTGGCATTCTGATGCACTCATCTGGGAGCGTCATGGAAGGAAATCACAGACAGAGGCATGGAAGCGGGAGAGAGAGAGAGCGAGAGAGAGAGAGAGAAAGAAAGACAGAGAGCGTACGCACGAGCAAAGCAAGAAGAGGAAGAAGGTGGTTTTCATCCCTTCCCTCCTCTTTTATTCACTGTCCCATCGATCTCTGTTCCCTCTCATCCAACGCCGGCTCATCAGCTTCCCAATCAATATTCACATTCCAATTTCTATAATTGGCAATTTCATCATGGAAATAAGCTCAATCAGTGTGTGTTTGTGTGTGTGTGTGTGTGTGTGTGTGTTTGAGTGTTTGAGAGCGAGACAGAGAGAGAGACTGGTGCACACCCCTGCCTGTCTTTCTGTCAATCTGACTTTCTGTCCATCTGTCTAACATTCGGCTCGCATTCCTTTAGGATCAGAGGCAAGCGTTTGCAGAGAGGTTGCTTTTGTTTTTTGAAAGAGGCCTAACTACAAGCCATTGAAACGCTCCAAGTCTGTGTCTCTTATTATGTAAAAAAAGTCACGTTACAACTTAAGCGTTAAGCATTAAATTAAGCGTTTCTGTGTATCACAATATGTGTGCGCTCACAACACTGGCAGCGATGCTGCATGTATAAACAAATGTATCAATAACATAAAGATGTTTTATTCATTCATTCATCTTTTATACCACCTTATCCTGTGTACAAGGCGGGAACACCCTGGACAGGGTGCCAATCCATTGCAGGGCACATACACGCACATACACACACACTACAGGCAATTAGTAAACAGCAGCTGGCCTAATCTGAATGTCTTTGGACTGTGGGAGGAAACTGAAGGACCTGGAGGAAACCCAAGCACGGGGAGAACATGCAAACTCCACAGAGGGAATCAAACCTTTTACCTTGGAGGTGTGAGGCGACGGTGCTAGCCACTAAGCCATGTGTAAGATGTGTTATATTAATATAAGATAAACTTTCTTCTTATTATTAATAGTTGTAGTAGGTGGTGGAGAAGGAGTCGGATATGGAAGAGGAGCAGGAGGAGGAGAAGGCGGAGTGGTAGAATTAGAAGAAGCAGTAGTAGTGGAACTTTTTTGGTATCTACTGTATGTACAGTACCATCTACCGATAGATTCTCCCATCCTGGAAATACAGGGTGGGACACGGAAAGGTACACCGGTATTCCAGACGCGCTACTTTTCCATGACCCGCCTTGTATATCCGTTGTTTTTGTGACAGTTACTTAAGGGGTTGGGTTGCCAGCTCGACAGCCGATTGTCATTCACACACTACGGGCAATTTGGAAACGCCAATTAGCCTAACCTGAAGGACTGTGAGAGGAAACCAGAGCACTTGGAGGAAACCCACCAAGCACAAGGAGAACATCCAAGCTCCATCCATACAGACCCGAGGCGGGAACTGAATCCGGACCCTGGGGATGCAAGGCGACAGTGCTAACCACTAAGCCACCATACCGCCCCCAATAGTAGTAGTAGTACAATATGTATAATATACTGTACAATGCAATATTATATGCATATGATATACATATTTGGGTTTGATCACAACACTGCCAGCAATACAGAAGTGTTACATGAAAATCAAATGTATGCAGACCATAAAGATGTTTTCTATCATTATAAAATAACCTTTATTATTATTAGTAGTAGTAGTAGTAGTAAACTGTAATATATACAATTTACATCGTATCGCTCAGCCCTGTTTGAAAGTAGATGGGACGATGATGGATCTGATGGAAATCTTCCAAAGTTAACTTAAAAGATAGAGCCTCATACCTGTACATGTTCAGTTATCTCATAACTCCATTAGAAGCTACCCTATAATGATCACTATGCCACTAAATGACATCTTCATTCGTGTTTTTGCTTCTGGCCTGGTTTCAAGACTTTCGCCACTATCAGCTTATAGTTTAGATTCAGTAAGAATTGTTGTGTCCCTTATGCTGGCTGTCACACGTTAGATTTATGGCTGTGTTCCTAAATCTCTGTTTCCAGCCCTGTGCTCCTAATTCCCTTGCTCTGCATGCCTCCAAATGAGCCCGACTCTCTCTCCCTCTCTCCTTTCAGCCTCAGAGGACTCATTTCTCTCTTTCTCATAATTCTATTCATTCTTTCTTCCTCCAAACCCCTTGTTCTTGCTTTCTTTTTCTTTTCTTTTTTTTCCTTCTGCACAGTTTTGTAATCTTTCCCGGGGCCTATGAGTGCTGCATGCATGCCTCTGATAAGCTGGCCGATAATAGTGATAGGATTGTTTTTGGCTATGGTTACATTGTAATGCATGTAATACAGCCATCTCTCCAGTGTACAGAAGTAAAGCTGTGAATACTTGACTGGGTTGGATAAAAGTAGAATATATGGTGTGATATTCCAGAGGTATGATGTATGGTGCATTGGTGCTATGCCACAGTGTACAAGGCTTTTGTAAATCGTTTCATAAACGTTTCTTTAAAATTTTATTTCATTCTGAAATAAATATATATAATGCCAATATATATACTTTTTCATGCGTTTAACTATTAAACTATTAAGAGCAATACAACTGACTCATTTTCTAACATAAATATTAACATAAATTCAGCTACATTTCCATATAAAATATTTTTATTTTAATTAAATCAAAATGCTGTATAAATTTTATAGTACTGTAGAGAAAACACAAAGCGAGCGTAGAGGAAAACGCGGCTTGGGACGGTGAATTATTACTGTATTTACCCTACAAAGAAAATGCGCTTGCATGAATTACAGTACATATCGGGGTAACATCTGGATTTTACATTCTAGCACTGCTGGAGACACAGCAGTACAGTACTGTAACGGATACGAGTTTACCTTAACATTCTCTCTCTTTTTTTTTAAGGGTAATGTATTAAGCTGAGTTTTAAATGAAATATAAGTGTTTTCAGAGTACATTTGGACACATATTTATACAAAAATACACTCCTTTTGACCACATTCAAAATTGGCGTTTTTTCACAATTGGCCGGTGCTCTAGGAACGCCAGTTGACCTTTGTGTGACCTATGTCCACCGAGACACTTTCAGCAAGAAAACACTTCGGGTACTTTACTACTGTAAGTCATTCTGAATCGCCTCGTCCGTGTTGTGTGTCAGTCTTTCAATACTGCTAGTTTACATGAGCGCGAGGTTCTGCCAACGTGCTAGCAGATTCATGAGTCACCAGACCACTTTGTTCGCAGCTACTGTATAGTGAGTTAAAAGGCTTAGACAAGTTTCAAATCCCTCCTGAACTCCTGAACAAGAGCACAACATGCTGTATGGAGCAATGGATTGTACACCGTACATAGTGCACTAGCTTTCCATTGAGTGCTATTAAGATTTCAACCACAAGCTTAAAGACCTGGGGGGTGTAATGGGAAAAATAAATCCAGCAGGTACAGCCCTCCAAATATTATATCTACAGTATATAATGAAAATTTTAAATTGCTATTTTTCCAATTGGCAAGCGAATAATAAAATTGTTTGCGTCCAACCCATTCTCAGCATCTTCTCAGCATGCAGCAATAACTGCAGGTGTTAGCAATAGCAGGTGAATACACAGTGATGCTGGGTGGCAGCAGTGAGCAACACCTCCTAGTCAACTATTAATAAAAAAAATATTACAAATGGTATTTAACAGGAATAGAAGAAATATGAACATTACAGCACAATATAAATCTTGATGTTGTTTTTGTTAGAAGTTCAGAAGATCAGTGTGAAAGGTCAGCCTCTCAGAGATACAGCACCCCCTGGTGGAAAGAGGGTTGCTCAAGGGCAAATAGTGGCAGCATGACAGTGCTGATGCTTGAATCCTTGATCTTCTGCGTTAACTATTGATCCACCGCCACCATGACCACCACATCTGTATTTTAGCTGTGCATATGTTTTCTGTAAGGAGATGTTTGTTTAACATTTTTGGAAGGAGTCTCCAGCGTCAGTGCTTTGCAAAAGGCAGAGGGAAAGTTGTGATTTTAATTTTGTGTAATGGGAAAATGTAAGGAGGAAGGATGCCTCTGCTTTCCAGTTTCTCAGTAACTTTTTAAAATTAATTTTATTAACTTTTTATTTCTTATTAACCTAATATGAGAAGCTGACTGTTTAAATCCGCTATACCTTAAGCGATACCAGATAGTAACTCGTTTGGCAGAAGTTCCACAACATTAAGTCTAATTGTAAATAAATTAAAATGTACATAAATTGAAAAAAAAAAAAAAAAAACAGTACAGTACAGTAAGATCCATAAATTTCAGGAGATAAAAAGTTTCAAGTTTTTTCTTATCCTGAAGAGGATTTTGTATAACTGCTGGATAGGCGAACTTGAAAGAGAGAGAAGCACTGGCAGAGTATCAGCATGTGAAAGGGGGTGGTGCACTCACTAAAGGAAGATGATATCATCGGGCAAGGATCAGGGAGTGCAAACGAGCGTTGCAAATCACATACTGTTAACGAGCTGCCACATAAATGAGTGTGCTCTACGACGGAGCTGGGGACTTGGGGGTGGTACTCTGGGGGTTGGGGGGGGGGGCCTTCGAGGGCCAACACATAAAGCAGCGGTGCCATGGGATTTACTGCCCATCACTCCACATCTCTGAGCCTGCACTTATTCACTCATTCACTCACTTGCTCAGTCACCCTCACTCATTCACTCACCTCTTATGTCACTCAGTCACTTATCTATCCATTAATTCACTCTCTTATTCACCCACTCACTTGTTTTATCAACTTTTATTATAGGTCTCATTATTACAGTTTTTCTTGATTGCTAAGACACATTCCTGGAAAGCTGCTCTCCTTTTCCCTAAACTGTGAACACAAAACCCAATTTTCAAGCTAC
>JAQQZT010000015.1:8439356-8458931 GCA_030068275.1 Clarias platycephalus | reverse complement strand
CCTGGGATAGGCTCCAGGTCCCCCGCGACCCTGAATATAGGATAAAGCGGTATAGAAGATGAATGAATGAATGAATTATAGATCTTGCTGAAACTACTGTACAGTAAACACAAGCTCAGTGAAGGGCCACATGTTTGCTGCTTTATTAGATCATCTACATCACATCTTTGCCCAAGCCAAAAACAGTTTATACATCTGAACAGCTGTGTGCAATGTTCTCATACTGTTTATTGGCATCGGCTTCCTCAGCATGAGGCCCGGTCTCTATATCGAGACTTGCTGTTCTCCTGAGGGGGACATTTTCTTTATACATTCCTGTAATGAAAAATTTCAGTGAAAGATTTTCTATCTGTTGCTGCCGTTCTCTTCCTTCCTCCTCCACACACACGCGCCATGTGGTGTCAGTTGATTTGACATTTGGCTGACACTAAATTTACCTTAACTCGGGATCAATCTTTCTTAAAGCAGGTATCATAAACATTTGATCAGATCAGCCAAGACAGTCGTGTCAGGGCTTCCCAGCCCGCGCCTCACACACAGTTTGATATTCCGGTGTGAACACGCGTTGCCCAATCCCACTCAGCACCATCCCAACACGTCGTCTCCACAGCACTCAAAACACTCTCCTTCTCCCCTCGCCCCCCTCAGCTGTTTCCCGTTATTTGCCAGCGTGTGTTGCAAAGCTGTGCAATGTTTAATTCATCGGTCGAAGCGCTTGCCCAGTTGGACACCTCGGACTGTTTGGAAAAGTGCCGCTTCTAACCGCTTAATGTATTCCCAGCGATTTGTGTGCTGTTTGTCTGATTAATACAGAGTGCAACTCCTCAGCGCCTCGCCTCATTATGTTGTGGACAAAACTGAAGGGTTTTTACTGTGCTGACTCACACGCGAGGCTGCTTCCTCTAGGAAGTCCTGTATCACTTTTACCTACCCTTGGGATTAGCTCATCTTTTCGAATTATTTCTCAGCTTTATAATTTTTTTCTCTCATTTCATCATACTGTGCCATTTTTTTTTTTTATTGTTCTTTCTCTCCCTCCCACAATCCTCTCTAACAGCAGGTCGAATGAACATTTTTTTTTTTTTTTTTAATGCAAACATCACTAACAGCGGCACTCATGCAAAAGTGCCATCTCAGCACCTGTGCCTTAATGATTAATTCCTCATTGATGGTCTCAATTAATTTGCTATTACGCAGCAGAAGGCCTGCTTGGTCTGCGTCTCTCTATCCTGGCCGTGCTTTCGGTTGAAAAAGATTTTCGCAGGCAGCTGGCTGGAGGAGATATGAGCTGTGCTGTGCCATGTTTTTACAGACGTACTAATGCGCTTTGTCTAATGCTAACTGCGCGGTGTACGTGAGCTGCAAAAAAGAAGCGCTCACCTACACTGATCTCCAAATAAGAGGAGCAGAGCGCTAAAGAGCTGCACTTTTATCCTTGAACATTTGTGAGGGGAATATGCAACCTTTATACTGTATGTACTGTATAGTATACAGTGTATATATATATATATATACTGTGTATATATACAGTATAAAGGTTGCATATTCCCCTCACAAATGTTCAAGGATATATATATATATATATATATATATATATATATATACTGTGTATATATTCTATTGGCCAAATATGAGTTCATTCATGAGGATATCAACTTAGAATGGATGCAAATCCATCAGCGGGTATCTGACACACCTTCATGCCTTCATTCATATCTAGGAGTAAATCCAGCTGTTGTGGCCGAACATCTGTGTTGTTTGTTCTTTGATGTTTACCATAGTTGTAAAAAGTCCTTATTTGAGTTACAGTGTGGCTATTCTTATCTGAGAGAGAGGTTGATGTAAAGATAAATACAGTAAATATCCGTACGCAGGTACTGTATACACTGTGTGTAGATGAAAAGTATGTGGACAACATATAATTTGTGAAGATGTGTGTAACATTCTGAATACATCTGACATTTGCACGACTCAAGTGCACATTACTTTATTCTAAAAACCCTGAAATTTCACTTCTGTTCTTGTAATTTGTTGCCTTGTCGTTGTAGCAGTGCTCACGCGACACAATCACGTGCAGCCGTTTCGTAAATTACACGAATAAGAGGCTTATCTCAACATTTCACCGTTTCTTAGAAACCCACGCATGAAGCAACTTTTCACCTGAACGAAGACCAAAAAAAAAAAAAAAGAACACATCTTGCCATTTATGTTGTTCGTGCAGTCATTTGTACTGAGAAACAGAAGATGTGGATGAAAGGGAGAAGAGAATTGCCGGAGCCTGCGTGGAGACGCTTTCAAAGCCGCGCCTGTTGTTTTGTAGCATCCTAATTTCCTCGCATTCTCTCTTACTTGTTGCTCATCTCTCTTTTCATTTCCTCGCCCTACATTGCTCATGCTGCAAAAATGTGCGCCAGTGATTTCTAACCCAGCTTAAAAATGTCAGCTTGTCTGGGACGCATCAAAACTGGGTCACAACAGGTCTCTGAACTGCTCACATCTAACAAACACTTACACCATCTTGGCTTCGATCTGGGCCCGTTTTTTTTTTTATTATTTTTTTTTTATAGCTGTCACGAATTTGTCTGTGACAGGAAAATCGAAGTTGTGATCATGTACTGTGCACTCAGCTTAATATCAAGGAAATGATATTCCACTTCGCGTTTAAGTCTGTGACCTCACATCAGCTCAGCAGACTGTACTCTCTCATGCGTTCTCTAATTGGCATTAGCTGTTAGGAGTAGCAGCTAACTAAATGTCAGGGCTGGTGATTAGTTTGTTGTGTGGTATTTTGTTTTGTGTGTGTGTGTGTGTGTGTTTCAGGTTCTAGAAAATAGAGCCTTGCTTTCTGCTTTCTCTCTCATTTCCCCCTCGTCCTTTACACCATTCTCGCCACTTTTAGTTCACTACCCGTCCTTTAATCCTGACTCTCTAAGAGACCTGACCTACCCTGCTAGTCGCTAGGCAACCGCCGTCTGCGTCCGTCTCCCATGGGTGGTGGTTCAAAAGTTAATGCAGGAGCTTCAGTATATGCGTGTAGGCTTCGTTGTAAAGTGACAGTAGCATTACATTAGAATGACCGTCATGCCTTTTATCTACGTTTCCCTATTTTGACTTTCACTTTCAGCAGCCGAGGACGATTAGCACATTTAACTGCGCCTGGTTTCTGCTTCATCCGTCCACCTGTCAGAATTGGAGAGACACACAGGTGTTCCCTATCGCAACTAATGATTTACAAAGGTAAAGCAATAAACTAGGTGACATTGCTGTGTTCTTCATCAGGACCACCTCCACTACCAGCTCCACCAAGAACATCGGTGAGGAATGATGACACAAACCGTCTGCTACAAGTCACATGGGCATTGGAAAGAAAAGAGCTACTTCTTGGATAACGTTGGCCATGATTTTCAGCGAACTCATCTACAATAAGTGTAACTCTTGAGTGAGGTGATCGACTATTTCACCTGTTACTTCTCTGCCTTGATTCTTGTCATTCTCAGCAGAGATACACTTTAAGTTCTAACTCTTCAATGACCTACCTAGAGATTTTAAGACTTTTTAAGGATGGAGTCAGTGGTACTGGGGAACGAATCATCGTCATTCGCTTCAGTTTCTGGCTCTTCAGTAGAGATACACTTCACTTTGACTTTAGCTTGAACTGCTCTCCTTGAGATGGCCAGATGTACTGTACAGTATACTTCTCCCTGACCTGACTCTTCAGTGAGCCGACCAGAGATACAGTAGAGTACACTTCTCCCTGGCTCCTCAGTAAAGCGCTCGGCGATACAATTCTCCCTGTTTCGTGAGTGAGCTGACCAGGGATACACGTGACTCCTCTCTTTTCAGTGAGGTGATTAGTGATGTACTTTTCCACTTCAGTGAGCTGATCAGAGATACACTTTGTCAGAGAACTAACCAACCATGGACTTCCCCACTGATTGTTCCTTGACACTTGAGAACTGGTCAGTGATGAGCGTCTTCCTCAGGCTTCCTTCCTGACTCTTTGATTAGCTGAACAGAGATTAATTTTAGTTTTGACTTTTGAGTTGAGATACAATTCAATAGGGACAGTTTACTGAGCGGACTTGCTTTGCCCCTGACGCTGAGCTGAGATATCTCCAGCTTACTCTTCAGTGATCTGAACATCCGTATACAATCATTCCAAAATTCACCAGCGAGTTGTTCGGAGATACACTTCTTCCAGATTCTTCCCTGCTGACTCTTCTGTGGTCAGTGATGCACTTGATGCTTCTTGCTTGACTCTTCAATGAGCTGAGAGTAGATGCTGTACACTTCTCCTCTATTGTTCAGTGGTAGAGTTACCTCTGGTGAGCAGAGCTCAGATCAAATTTCGCTCCTGGCTCTTTAGTGAGCCGAGCCGACATGCATTTCACCCCTGACTCTTTAGCGAGATGGGCAGAGTTGCCCCCTAGAAGTTGTTTTATTTAAAGCGCGACTCAATCCGAGTGATTACACGCTTCTGAATTAAACATCACAAGCCTCAGCCTCTGGCTCCTCCAAAAGCACATTGCCATGTACACTCCCTGTCCAGACTCTTTCCAACCCTGTGCAATATTCCTAAGACAAGGAGCATTTCAAATATACATACATTATTGAAATAAAACAACTTATATTTATTTTCATGGAGAAATCGTTTTTCTTCTATATTGGGGATCCCATGATTTTTAAAATGTCATCCAGGATTAATATAGGGGACTCCACAAGAATATTTTATTCTGAGTTTGCGTTATTGTCTGTGCATGACGTTCACGTGTTCGAGTGTTCACTTGGACTTTCTTCAGGTTCTCAAGTGTAGTCTGGAAAGGTTCGCTCGCTAATAGGCACTGGACAGTAGGCGGCACGGTCGCATAGCGGTTTAGCGCTGTGGCCTCACACCTCCAAGGTCGAGCGTTGAAATTCTTCTCCCCGTGCTTGCTGGGTTTCCTCCGGGTACTCCGGTTTCCTCGCACAATCCAAAGACATGCAGGTTATGCCAACACATGTGCCTGTGTGCTCTGCATCGGATTGGCACCCTACTCATAGGATGCGTGTGTATATGCATGTGTCTGTGTTCGGTGTTCTGGAATAACGCTCGAATAAGAAAACCTTTCACTACTAAATGTGCATACAAAGAATGCACAACATTTCACTGTCCCTGACACGCAAGAAAACATACTCTTACAGTCGACTGCAGGTTCATACAGGACGCTCTCTCTGTATCTTCGACAGGAGCCACAGGCTGTTTGCTTCTTCTCACCTGTATTGATGTGATGTATGTGTGTGTGTGTGTGTGTGACTGTAGCCTCTAACTCCTGCATAATTTGCCATTTGTCCATTATTCAAACCTTATTTACTGTTCACAGTCACTGAAATGCCTTTGCAGTGGTAAATGTGAACGCATTTGTTGTGTGTATGAAAGGTAAAGTTTGAATAATGGCCCGAACTCCACTTCATAACCTCCACACACACAGACACACACCCACGCATACGCATACGCATGTGCATGGACACAGCTTCTCACACAAATGACTAGTGGTAATGAGAGGCAAGTTTCATGCGAAAGTTTTGTGCCCTGTGCAACATCGAGGCAATTGACCTTGAAATGAACAGCAGCATTGGGGAACAGCACGGTATGAGTACATTTAAGAGCCATGCCCGGGTGCCAGGGGCCAGGCTGCTGCCTAATGACAGATACACCGAACCATCCATCACCATGGCACGGCCAGGGCAAGTGCCGGGGCAAGGCCTTAATCACCTCTCACACATGCACGTACACATTCGCATGCTCGCTTTCTCTCTCTCTCGCTCTCGCTCTCACACCCATTCACACACGGGCTGTCAGAAAGAATATCACTATTTAAATTTTCATAATATTTATGTGGTTAAATTCGCGTTCAGATGTTTCAAATTCAAAAGATGAAAGTCTACTCCCGTTGTCCCATGATGTAGTAAAAGGGTTCTGAATAAATGCATGTCTTTGACAGCATATTTTATTTCCACATACTGTTTCATTATGTATGAATATTCTGATTAAATCTACAAACAAACAAAGCATGTATTCTGAAAGCGATATTACGGCTTATTATTACCATATGAAGAATTAAATCGAGCACCCTAAAGCATTCTTCAGTTTTGTGTTGCGTGTGGAACCCTTCAAAGGAGCATTTCCTATGTTCTAGAAGGACACATTTAGACAGGTAGGAAAAAAAAAAAACCTTCTGAGTAGTGAGTGTGAGGTAGAGCAGTTTCCATTAAGCACTTACTATAGAATCCAGGTTTTTCTGTTGGGTTTTTGTGCACTGAGTACTAGAGATACTACAGCATCACGATGTTACAGTATTAAGACAAAAAGGCATTACGGAACGGACGTACAGGAGGCCATTGTTGGCTTAGTGGTACTGTAGGCTTCACACCTCCAATGATCCCAGGCACTTGAGGGCAGGGCATCCTTGCCGATCCCAAGCCCGGATAGAAACAGGAGGGTTGAGTTCTTTCGTTCGTTTATCCTGTCCTTTACCATTCTATACCATTTATCCTGTACAGAGTTGGGGGGAGCTGGAGCTTATCACAGGAGACTTAGGGAAGAAGGTGGAATACATCCTGGAAAGAGTGCCAATTCATCACAGGGCACACGCACACTACGGGGAACATTGGGGTTGCCAGTTAACTTTACCAGCATGTCGTTGGACTTTGAGAGGAAACCGGAGTACATGGAGGAAAACAATCCACAGGGAGAACATGCAAATTCCACGCACACAAACCAAGGTGGGAATTGAAACCTGGAGGTGCAAGGCGACAGTGCTAAACACTACACCACTGTGCTGCTATGGATGAGTTCTGACATTGCCAAAATATACATCTAGGATTTGGATTCCTCTTGTGCCACGGGGGCGGACCTGGCCCCCCAGGGTGTGCTGTGGCACCAGATCATTTGGGTGTTATAGGTTGTGGAACTCGACGAGTCCTCTGTGTATCAGACTTGTTTGTCAGATTGAGATGTGGGAAGGTTGGAGGTCGGGTCAGCAGTCTTGGTCTCTTCGTCTGCTGGGCCCCATATACAATCATACAGGCTAGACATAATACTACAGAAATCCTATGCACCATTTACTGGAGTCACAGGGCATCCTGAGATGCTGAAAGTTAATGGATATTCATTCTTCCTCTTTATCCACCCACACTTTTGCTAAAACCCAGCTACACATATACATGAGCACATACACACACTGTGGCCTCTGGTTTTAACATGAGACTTCTGAATGGACCTCTGCCCTTTTCTCTGGCCTCATTTGCATGTGACTTATTCCTCCAACACTCCTCTTGAAATAAGAACATTCCTCTATTAGGTATTAAGAAGCGCACAAACATTCGTGAGAAGACATATGGAGGTGTATAACATGGCCTAAAGGAGTATGCGTGCGTGTACAGCTGATGAGTCTCAGCATCTATATGACTCAGAATGCTCTAGGTTTTTGCTCCTGACTGAGCATAAGGTTCGGCCATGGCATTTTGGGCTTGAGCTTTGAAGCTCACGGCTGGCATTTATCGGAGCAGAGCATGAGTTTCTTCATGGTACTGACTCACAGATGTGCTCCTCCTTCTCTCTCGTTCTCCCTCTCTCCTCATCTGTGCATTGGTCCGGCTAGATGAACATGCGCACAATCTAATGGTGTTCTTATCGTCCCTGTGAGTGCCGAGTACAGCCCGTTAAGCTTGGCGCTTTTGTCATTTGCGACGGGTACTGTAGGAGGAGACGTGCTGGGTAAATCCAGCTCTGTACGGCTGCTCAGGTCAATGAATCAGGTCAGCGAGAGGCAAATGAACAGGATGCATTCATGCATTTTACAAGATACGGTTGTATTGTCATGAAAAAGACTAACATCCCTGAAGGTGCATAACCTGGATTATATTCTCACTCCACGCTACGTATATACTTAAGTTTGCAAGACCTAGAGCAAAAATGTCTCAAATTAATCATGTATATATATATTTTTTTATTAAGATGAAAAAATTATGCCACATCAGAACAACTTCTACAGGGACAATGATGTTTTTTAATCCAGAATGTAATACTCAGTTTAAACCTTTTTGTTCATAATTTCATCATTGCATGTCACCAGTGTGCAAACCCATTTGTGGCTCCGCCCCTTTTGCTCCATAAGGCAGGATGTGAAATGAAGAACGATATGTAGTCATGTGAAGTCCACTCTATTTATAAGGCACATTTAAAACACCCCAAGCGCTGCCAAAGTGCGGTGCAACAGAACCAAGAGAAGGAGTAGGACGAAAATAAGGCACTGTGGATCGGCGGTTAGCACTGTTGCCTCACAGTTCCAGGGTTTGGGGTTCAAATCTCTCCGCCGATCTGTGTGTGTGGAGGTCACATGTTCTTAGGTTAGGTACACTGACTGGTGTTTCCAAATTGCCCATGGTGTATTACTGTGTGTGAGCCAGTGCCCTTCAATGGGTTGGCACCCCACCTAGTGTTTCCTCTGCCTTTAGCACTAATTTTCCTGGGGTAGGCTCCAGACCTCACTTGACCATACACAGGCAACAAAGTTTAAAAGATAAATAATAAATAAAGAATGAATAAAAATTGGATGACAGAGTAAAATAAAAGATAACAAGCACAAAAATACTGCAAGTGAACTAAGGAACTACCATTTATAGCTGCTATAATATAAATAATTACAGAAACAAAGGAACCATGGGCACTGGTGGGCTTTTTCACCTGCCATGAGGAAGGCCCGGGTTCGATTCCCAGCCACTGGATGTAGTGCCGATCCCAAGCCCGGATAAAAATGGGAGGCCTGTACCAGGAAGGGCATCCAGTGTAAAACCTTTGCCAAGACCGGATGGTCTGCTGTGGTGACCCCTTGCCGGGAGCAGCTGAAAGAACAACAACAAAAGAAACAAAGGAACCATAGTTCAGTATTTTCCTATTTCAATACACTCTTATGTAAAATAACATTCTTTTTTTTTAATTTTTTTTTTTTTTAACATTTTTAAAAAACCAAGCAAACTACAGGTCATGGTTTAGTAATATCAATTTATTAAAAAGCTATTGTTCAAGCCGTATATAGACTCAGTGACTCACTGGCTAAGTTTATTTTGTCACTGGATAGAGCTATCATCCTAAAGCTAATATACTGTACATGGCTATTCCTAGCACACACATATTGACAGTATGTGTGGATACTTAGGAGCCAGCTGACAGTACCAAGCCTCCAAGCCTGCTCTGTTTAAATTGTGTTAAATTCTCAAAATCGGTTTTCCTCTTAATGGTCAATATTCAGTGAATTCACCACCGATCGTACAGGACCAGTTATGTATACTGTGCATGGCATCCCAAACTGAGCTCAGGTATAGCACGTTCTGAGGTACTCGAACAGATTTTTTTTTTTTTAAATTTTTTAAGTGCTATACACAGTTAATAGGGCCCGTGACACAACTGTATGTAATGTGAATCAGCCACTTCAGAAGCTGAGGAGTCAATTAATCAGGGGAGTTCATTATTTAAAAAATTGTGTTTTCTATGGTATGGTGGTGCAGTGAGTAGTTGGTGACACCTCACACCATTGCCAATATTCATTCATTCATTCATTCATTTATCTTCTATACTGCAGAAAGCCTGGAATCTATTCCGGGAAAATTTGGGCACAAGGCATGGTACACCGTGGACACGGCTCCAATCCATAAAAGGGCACACATGCGCGCACACACACTCCAGGGACTCCAATTAGCCTAATCTGCATGTCTTTGGACCGTTGGAGCACCCAGAGGAAACCCACCAAGCACGGGTTTACACACGGGCAAACCCCACAGACCTGAGACAGGAATCAAACCCTCAAGCCTGGAGATGCGAGGCCACAGTGGTTACCAGGTTGCCAGTATATGTTTCTCATATTCCTCCCTTGTTTGCATGGGTTTCCTTCAGGTCCTCCTCCCGTTATCCAAAACATTGAGGTAGTTGTATATTCTTCTACCATGTGCCTAGTTTTCCTGTAATCAGCTCAGGATCCATAATAAAGCTTGAATGAATAAAGCCTTCTGGTATCATACAGCGTAGCACATGTGCTTTTATGTTAATGTAATTTACAATAGAGTAAAACAGAAGTGTACTGTACCAGAGCACTGGCCACCTCACGCACCACTACACCGCCTCCACCTATCCCAAGACGCACTTACAGCAGCATGAGGTAGTGATTTCTAATGAACGTCCTTAATAACGAGAAATGCCGCTTACGCAATACCCGGAGTCTGCAGACGCTGCAACTCTATCCCGACCTCAGACCCCTCCAGAGTGGAAATAAGCAACGGCCTCCGCCGAGGGAAGCAGCACCGACCCGAGCCGATGGCTGCGCTCAACTATTAATCAATGCCTAAATGAGATCTCATTCTCGCTACACAATAACGCTCTGGAAATAGTTTCCCCTTGAGCTGTATTTTGGGCCTGAAAAACTTTCAGGATAATACACAAAATGCTAAAAGAGAATGGCTTCTAGGAAGCGAAATTAGATTAGCAGCTGATTTAGATGAAACCCTGCAGTTTGGGTGTTTTGTTTTGCTGTTTTGCTCAGGCAGCGGGGAAGAAAAAAAAGGTGAAATCCTTACCTGAAACTACTCTGTATTAATGAAGCACGAGGAGCTTCTAGATGGCATAAGCTTTTTCATCCCATCGGGTGTATAACAGATAACAGGGTCGTGTGCAGCTCGAAAGATTACTTGTATTAATGTATTTCTGTCAAATATTCATTTTAAACAGCGATAAATATGTTCTATATGAGATAGGTGTGTATATGCGTATGTGTGTGTCTTTGGGAGTCTGAGCATCGATAGGGTGGGGAAGGGAAATCAGTATGCAGGTATGCATGAGTGTGTGGGAGGTTATACGCCTGTGCACCCGAGTGCATTTGAGTGTCTCTGCCTGTTTTTAGAAACTACAATCTGTTCTTGCATTTGCCTGGGTGACTGAGTAACTTGTGAGCGTTCAGGGATAAATTACAGGTCTTCTGACTCTCTTCGTCATGCATGTAAGCGTGTGGTCATGCATTAATATCTGTATCATGTCAGCCTCCATCTGTGTGCGTGTGTTTGTATCCATTGCATACATTCCCAGAGGGCCTTGCCCACTCCTCTCGTGCTCGTTACGGCGCGAGGGCATTGCCCTGGTGATTAGCACAGCTGCCTACACCATATGCAGCCAGGACGCTGTTTCCCAGTGCGTACGAGTGCAAGAACAGCAGCACCTCGTCTCCACTGCGTAATTCACTGACCGGAGATCGGCTCAACCGCTCATCACCTCAGAGCACAACCGACTTGTAGCGCACTTCCCCATCATCGACATGAAAGAGAATAGCTCACCAAAGCCTGCTTTAAAAGCCCCTTTTGAAGACAAAGGGCTTTTTTTGGATTACCTTTGGATTTGAATTTTAGATCAGATCTTTTTTTCTTTTAATCCGACGTAGGTGCTCTTCAAACACCTTGACACTTTCACTGCAAATATCAGTCAAAATGTTCAGTCGCAGGTCCACCCGGCAAATTAAAGGAATGTTTGATATTAAGAACTGTGAGTTGAGCTCGTAACTTGTACTGTTGCCCTTATCAGTCCTTCACTTAGGCTGAGCCCTCGCCGCTTTTTGGAAGGTTATGCAAATTAGAGGTTAAAGGTTTTGTCAGTCAGCAACTTAGGCAGAAGTTTAAACTCTAAACCAATAAGGTATGCTCTACCAAGCCACGCCCCCGAAACCTGGATTAGAATGCATGACTATGCATTCCTTTATCGTTTTATTTTTAACGGCCTGGATGTCAGGCAGATTTCACCAAATGCTACAAAAGAATGGCCGCCCCTAAAGCCATCAATATTCCTAGCCATGCACTCAACTTTGGCTTTATTAAGATTAACCTGGCTTCTTAACTTAATTTTTTTTTTTTTTTTTCAATTTGTCCATGGGGATTGTAGTTGGTCCTCCATGCTTTTATTTAATTGATCAGAAAATCTCATAAAATTAAATCTGATTTGAAAGCATGTTTACATTTTATTTGAAAGTGGAATTCATGCAGTGTTGCAGAATTGCTAATGTTCGCAAGCAGTTGTTATTTAATAACTGATAAATTTGATCTCTAAATCTTTCTAGATATTGATCTCTAAATCTTTCTAAATGTTGTGGAATCATGGGATAGTCAACTCACTACCTAAATTAGCTCTGCACCTAGGCGGCATGGTGGTGTAGTGGTTAGCACTGTCGCCTTGCACCTCCAGGGTGCCAGTTCGATTCCTATCCAGGCTTGATTACCGTCTCTGTGTTCATGGAGTTTGCATGTTCTCCCCGTGCTTGGTGGGTTTCCTCCCACAGTCCAAAGACATGCAAATTAGACTAATTGGTGTTCCCAAAATTGCCCATAGTGTGTGAATGAATGAGTGTGTACCCTGCGATGAATTGGCACCCTGTCCAGGGTGTACCCCGCCTTGTTCCTTAAGTCTCCTGGTATAGGCTCCAGGCTCCCTGCGACCCTGAATATAGGATAAAGCGGTATGGATGATGAGAGAGTGAGTATTTTTCACCTATTGGTCAAAATTGAAACTGCAACAAGTTATAATTTAGGCTCACTGGGGCAGGAATCAAGCTGCCCCAGTCTCAAAGGAGAGGCAAAATGACAAAATACAGGAAAGTTAATAGATTTGCCAGATTGGGCAATTTAAAAATACTCCTGAGCCACCAAGATTGATCAGATAATGACCAATTCATTAAAATAATTGTTAAAGAGAACAGAAATAATTGTGTACCATGCTCACCTTGTTTTCTTAGAAAATGAGAAAATATGTCTGTTTTTGTATGTATTTATTTATTGCAATAACGTGTCTTTTATGGTTACTGAGATGGAATTGGGCTGACATATTTGCTGGAAACTCACAACCCTGGTTAATGGTGTATTAGCTTTACTGTGTTCATTGGACACATGGGAAACAAAGCTAGTAAAACCTAAATCCGCCCCAGACTGTATGGCTGTATATCATCTACTTCAAGCCGTTTATTATAGAGTTAATGCAGATAGTAACTTGTAGGATATTTAGTTTCTGATCATGGTGGTATTTATGTTGAATTGCCTGAACAAAATCTCTGATCACAAGCTGTTCCTACTGCTTTAAGCATGGCTTTAATGAAAGATGAAGATTTAAAATAAAATCGACAATGTAACTCCGAGCTAAAGTAGGAGTTCAAGTTAAAGTGCATAGACTTAGCTGTACTCACCATCTTATAGCTGTAGTTAATTGAAAAAAGGAGCAAGATCTGGAAGCATCTCTACTAGTTTTTTTTTTTTCTTCTTCTTCTTTCGTTTTGTGTAATGTTCCCACCCAGGACTCCATTTACATCCGCTTCATATCTCACTGCTTCTTTTTCTGTTTGGTGTAAATGATTGCTGTGTCGTGCGCTCAGTAATTACATTGCCCCCTCTTGTGTAGAATTTACAATTATGACAAATTCTTTAAATTAGCTTAATGGAAGACTGGAAGTTGTTAAATTTTATAATGTAGTCGACTGGATTAATTTGCGGAATTAATTACAGTTTGTCGACCTTCGATTCATCATTAACAAACCTAATTTTGGGGGGAGTTTTTTTTTCCCAGATTTCAGCTTTTTGTATGTATTCTAGTTCTCTCTGTGTGCAAAACAGGTGATGACCTAATTAGTTCAAGCCTATCTGTCTGAAGTTGTGTTTATCAGAATCAGCGGGTCTAGATAATGGATGGAACAAATATGTGGCAGAACTAAATATATTTAAAAAGTATGACACTCTTATGATAATAAGAATGATTTGTTATATTATGCCATATAATTGCTATACCAAAATACTTAATTTTTTTTCATGAAGTTCTTTTTCCTTCAAAGCACGCTGGATCTGCCTGGCCTTGGAGTTAAAAAAGACTTCTGCTGTACTCTAGTGTCAGTTGCTTAACCCATGCCTGCATGCCTGAAATTAGCTACAGAACTTCACAGTTGACTTGTGAACTAGGGAACTTGAGAATTCCCTAGTTTCAGCCATACTCCGGCTTCAGAAGGTAAAAGTTCTGCCACATATTTGTTCCATCATTAACTAAACCAGAACAACGCCCCCGCCCCCCCACCTCCCCCTTTGCAAAATCATGAATGAACTGAAATTTTTGCACATCATACCAATAGTCAAACATAGTGATGGTAGCGTGATGGTCTGGGGTTGCTTCCGGGCCTGGACGATTTTCCACAACTGATGGAACCATAAATTCTGCGCTCTACCAGAAAATCCTGAAGGAGAATGTCTGGCAATCAGCTTATGACCTCAAGCTCAAGTGCACTTGGGTTAGGCAGCAGGACAATGAGCCGGAACACAGCAGGAAGTCCACCTCTGAAGGGCTCAAAAAATATATAATAATAAACTAATAAATAAATAAAAGTTTTGTAGTGGCCCACTCAAAGTCCGGACTCGGCATGCCCTTAAATATGTTAAACCCTCCAATGTGGCTGAATTAAAACAATTCTGCATAGAAGAGTGGGACAAAATTCCTCCACAGCGATGTGAAAGACTCATTGCCAGTTATCGCAAATGCTTGACTGTAGTTGTTGCCGCCAGGGGTGGCACAACCAGTTATTATGTTTAGGGGCAATTCCTTTTTCGTTACACAGGTTTGGACAGTTTTTTTTTTCCCCTTAATAAATGTAATCATCATTGAAAAACTGTATATTGTATTTACCTGGGTTATCTTTGTGTAATAA
The DNA here is from genome assembly GCA_030068275.1 of Clarias platycephalus. Classification (NCBI taxonomy): domain Eukaryota; kingdom Metazoa; phylum Chordata; class Actinopteri; order Siluriformes; family Clariidae; genus Clarias; species Clarias platycephalus. Next base: position 8,444,184 of record JAQQZT010000015.1, on the reverse strand, counting down.
AGTTACAAATAAAAGAATAAAACTTGTTCAATGATCTGAATCATATACATGTGAGATATGAAGAAGAAAAAACAGGAAGGGGGCAAAAACTTTTTCACGGATGTGTATACTATGTGAGTGTACTGTATGTGTGTGTATACTGTGTGTATATATACACGCACATTAGTGTGATGAATGAACTGGAAGATTGTTGTATGTGTAGTAAGTAACAGCAGGATGACGGCGGTGTGGTTACCATGGATCTGGTGTTTATAGCCGAATCATTGCCTCCCTTTGTTTCTTTCCACTGAGATTATTATGCGGCAACATTTACACCATAATGTGTGCAGTATTACAGTATTCACTAATCTTTCTGTGCATGTGTGTGTGTGGGAGGGGGGGTGGGGGGGGTGGTTCTCGGTTGGTATGCATGTGTGTACAGTAGGGATGGTCCAGTCAGTGGCCTCTTCTTAGATTAATGGTGCAAGAAGAGAGGCAGTCCAGCCTAGCAGTGCCTTGATTTATTCACCACTTAACACTGATGAAGCTTCCAACAGCACACACTGTTATGTTGGCAGCACATTTTTCTTTATCACATGGCTTTGCAAGCCTACATTTGCGTGCGCGGTTGTGTGTGTGTCTATGTGTGTGTATGACTGTGTGTGGGCAATGACTGGGAAAGGCTTTTGTTTTAATCTGTGTATAAAGTTGTGTTTTCAATGTTTCAAGGTTGTCCGTCTGTTGAATAAAATCAGACTAACACTTTTTTTTTTAACGCTACTCTTTACACTCCCTTAGAGCAAAGCTATGATTATAAAAAAAAAAAAGATTTGATGTTATTCACAAGGGCTCGATATGCTTTCAGAATGCATCTCTTAGTCATAAGCTGCCAATTGATGAAATTTATCCAGCTAACACTCACTGCCAGTGCGTAGCTGCACTAAGCCTCCTTAAATACGAGAAGGCAGTGGAGCGCATCGCCCCTCTGTCAAGGTGAATACGACCTCATTAGAGGAAGTCAGAGGTGATCTTTACAGCTCGAGGGTGGACCACTACATACAAATAAAGATTTGTCAATTTGTCAGGATTGCTTGGCGTCTTTGCTGAGTTTCATGGTGTTTCTCTGGGTTTGCTTGTGTCCCTGTGGATGCAAGATGATGTCTAGGAGACTTAACAGCTCTTTCCACAGTGGTCAGTGGTGCTAAACATGACCTGGTGCCCTGACCTCCCTTCTGCTCTGATGTTTCCTTAGAATCCAGACATCGTCTTGGTGCACTACTTAAACGTGCCGGCCATAGAGGACTGTGGGAAACCATGCGGGCCCATCCTGTGCTCCATCAACACAGACAAGAAGGAATGGGCCAAGTGGACCAAGGAGGAGCTTGTCGGACAGCTCAAACCGATGTGTGAGTATTATCTTGGTCCTGTCCTTCACCCTCTCTCGAACAGACGTTTCCCAGTGGACAGTGGAGAAATGTTATCTGTACGGTTTCTCCTTTAAATATGTGTTATTAAGCCTTTAAATTTGTAGATATTTTACTGGGGTATGTCATATACTTGTCATTTAGTGGATCTTTCTAGTGTGATCTCAGGCTTCTATTAATAGATTTAGGGTTCGCATTCCAGTTAAAACTGACATGCTGAGACCAACAGCATTTCCTTTTTCCTTGTCAGTATAATTCATTCATCTCCTTTAATTAGGTCTTTATTATGATCAGGGTTGTAGTGGGTATTCCCGGGAATATGGGCACTAAGTGGGAATGCATCCTGTACGGGCCACCAGGAAAAAACTAGAAAATCCAAAGTACAGAGGCATACCAAGAATTCCAGAAATTCCACACATGCAGTATAATAAGCTCAGAATTTGACCTGAGATTCTTCAAAAAAATATAGATTGTATAACATAAAGGTATCATTCATATAAAAAATCTTTCTGCCTTTCCGCTCCTCCCATGGTGCTTCTTTTCATAATAATACAGTATGACCCTAACCTGGAGCTAAGCTCAATTTGGGAATCATCAATTCACAGATCCTTACATCTACAAGAGATGTAGAGTATGACGGGTTGAGAAGTAATGCGGAAAGGATAATTATTTCTTTTTTTTATTGCGATTGCAATTTGCCCCTCAGGCAGCAGAGGGCCCTAAAATATATAAACCGCTCGCTGAAGATCGTTAGTAACTGATCCCATCTCTTTTGAGACCCATTAAACGGGATCTTATTCCATTCAGGTTTTTCTTTTACATATCTTTGTGTTAAATATTCTCACATACAATACATCCTAAGGGCTTGTTGCCCCTGTCGTGTTTGATGAGCAGCTGATGGTTTAGGTTCCAACCCAGAAAACGCTCAGCTTTAAAGATGTACAATTACAAAGCTTCATAATATAACAAATAAAATTTAAAAAGGCCTAGCACCAGGCAAATGCTGCGAGACCTTCGACTGTTTCCGGGTCTGGGTGCACCGCTCGTCTGGGCCTCCTATCTTGTTTGGCTAACACAGTGAGCATGCACTGGCTTCCCGGCATTCAGTGGAGGAGGGCAGCAGTGTTATTGATTGATGCGAGTGTGTAGGAGGAAGAGTGTCTGACTCACCAGAAATCCTTCACACATATGCTTCCCGCCGGAGTCTCCTTATAGAGAATGCATAGGATGTTTGCTGGTACATGTGGGTGTGTGGAGAGCGAGTAAAAAAAGTGGCTCAGGTCATGGCCTGAATCTGGGGACACATCTTTAATTAGGGCAGAGCAGAAACAGCGGGTGTATGATGGAGTCGGCCTGGCATCTTGTAAGGACACGTCTCTGCGGCTGTCGAGCTGCATGGATCGTTTGAACTGGGATGGGACTGTCAATGTAATGAATATATGAATCCACCTCTTTGCTGTCAGCACTTTTGGAGGCAGCTGTGTGAATGCAGGCGGCATCCTAATCGTACGCGCGCGTTGCCATCAATTAAATTCTGCTCCCCTTTGACTTAAGGACAGACACATAAACAAAGTTGTTTATTACACCTGCTGTCTGATCTGCATTTAACAATTTGCAGTAATGCATTAAGTCATTAACTTTCTAAAGAGTACAAACAGTGGTGGAAGGTTGAAACATCAGCCATGCTACACGCTGTGTCCAATGACACGGCTAGTGTCTCTGTACAGTACCTAGTTGTCGGAATGACCAGAAAAAACACAGCTGAAGAACAACAATACCACCTAGTGGTAAGTTTGTGGATGTGCAGCATCCTGACATTGACATTTCCTAGATAATTTCCAGCAGAAAAATTGTGCACTGTATTATCTTTGCATAATTCATGTGTACATTATACATCAGGCATACAGTCGTAGGATGTTCCCATGAGTGGCCAGTATGTTACAAAAACTGCTTCCATTCATAAGGGAGGAATGTAATATCCAAGCGTCCCCATAATTCTCAGTGTGACTGTCGAGGAATTTCCCAGTCCTCAGAGGAAGCATGCTTATGTTGTGAGATAAAACAGGATTAAAGTAAATTGCATTTTTTTTTTACTTTCACATTATCTGTAATTTTATTCCTATACAAAATATCTCATTACTTTTGATACTGGGCAATACATCGAGATTTCATGCATCACCATTACAGGGTCATTCGTTCCATAGAAATACTGAGATTATTTAACTGAGATTAAATTGATTTCCGAATTTATATGTGTTACTATCTATTGCTAATACATTTTAGTTAAATGTTTAAAACCGCCAAGGCTTATTTCTGATCATTATCTTTATCACACTTGAGAGATGTATGGTCATACGTCCAATGTCTCACATCATCCATTGATTGCAATAAATTAATCCACACCCATGTCTCATCCAATTTTCTGTAAACCCCCTGGAGCTGTGAGGTGGCTACACTCCTTTTGCTTCCAGCTCAAACTTTTGATTTTGATTTGTATATCCCGAAGATTAAAGTGACTGCTTGACTTCATTTTACTGAGGGAATGAATCATATGAATGAATCACAGTATATCTATATTTAGTGCAGTTTATTTCATTTAGCAGTTAAAAAAAACTCTTCTTATAATGACACAGCCACTAAAAGAATTTTTTTTCCTTATCTCAGAGATGCTGTAACATATTACCATGATTTGCCCACTACTGCAATCAAGTGAGACCTAGGTCCCAGAACACACACTATTGTTCTGAATCGTAGTCTACTATATGAAGTAACAGATGGTGGAACACTATTGTGTATGGAAGTTTGCAATTTGGGATGCATTCACAGGTGCACCTGTTTCCCCGAAGACAGAACTATCCATAACCGTTCTCCAATTACATTCTCATTGTAGGCTGAAAAGGCACGGGGAAAAAACAGGCACTGTTTTTTTTTTTTTTTCATATTTATGTAAAAATATACATATATATAGGTTTGGAGAAGTTTAATTGGAAATTTTTCAGACATACTTTTGGTGTACTGCAATACCACTTAACTATATGTATCTGGATTTGTTTAGTGCTCCAAATATCCATATTTATCCGTGTTTGGATATAAAACTGAAGTATATGTATCTTTTTTTTTTTTTTTTTTTTTTTGAGGGGGGTATTTCCAATTTTCTCCCCAATTTAGTCGTGGCCAATTCCTCCCCGTCGCTAGGGGGGCTCCCACATTAAGGCTTCCACTACCACTCAGTCGGGAGGGCCAAAGACTATCACGTGTTTCCTCCGAACCGCGTGACGTCAGCCGACCGCATCTTATCGAACTGCTCGCTCACGCACCGTTAGGGGCGGAGTAACGCACTCGGAGGACAGCGCTAGCCGATCCTTCCGCGTGCGCAAGCTCACAGACGCCCCTGATTGGCTGTAGAGCCGTGATTAATGTGGGAG